>RJWM01033519.1:0-20652 GCA_004363535.1 Dasyprocta punctata
CCCCCGGTAAGCAACCTGCTGTTTCGGAGGTCTGGCTGGATTAATAGCAACCAAGGAACATCAACCAACTTTTGTTTTGTAGATTTGGCCAGGCCTCTGGGCAGCAACCCAAGCATCTCTTTATAGCAGGCAATGTAGCAAGTATGGGGGATTCTCTTCTGTCTTGTCTTTTATTATTAACATTAAAAAAAAAATTTTAACCAACCTGGGCAAACTACATTTCTCCAGATTTATGCCAAACGTATTCTGACCCCAGCGCAGACATTGCTGACACCAAAGCATTAATGTCTAAGCAGGAACCATAAATGTGTGCCCCAAAGCAAGGAATGAATGACCCAAGCACCCTGTCCATTTCTACTGAAACCGTGAGGGAGCTTTGCGATTGCCTGCCAAAAAAAATCAGGGAATATCCAAGTGTACATAGTAATTGTATCAGGCTGTATATATGTATATAAAGGCACATCAAAAGGTCTAAAAATCTCACCTCACAGAAAAGGTGGCCTTGGGGAGAAAAGAAGGGACCCAGGGTCAAACATGAAGAACAAAGGGACCTTGACAAAGGACATCGGTAATATTCTTCTTTATTGTTCTCCCCTTTGCTTCCTTTTGTTCTTTTTAAAAAACACGTACACTCATATTTTAGCTTAGAACTAGAAATTACTTTTTTTTGTACTGAGAAGAACTCACCACCTTGCTTTTTCCTGACAGGCACTGCGCTGCAGAATTGCATCCCTAGGCCTAGAAATTACTTTTAAATATTTGGGAATAATTTTCTCCAGTCAATCTCTTAATCGTTGCTTCATCCAATTGTTATTGAGCTCCTTTAGAAGTGGTTTGCCAACTAAATGTATTCCAGGTCTTTTTTACTTTGAACAAAAAATTGGACAAGCTGAGCCGAAAACAGTGCCACACGCTTATTTGCAAAATAAAGGGTGGAGGGTCAGGGGACAGCCTGGGTCTGCAGGGAGAACTTGGACCCAACAAAAGAGGGAAAGAGAAAAAGGGTAGAAATGAAAGTCCACCCTGGTCTAGAAGACACGGAGTGAGTGACGGTGAAGGGCCTGGACAGCGGGTCCCCCGCGGCGTGTGTCCTTACGTGCTGTCCACCTCCCAGGAGCCTCCGAGAAGTGCCACACACCGAGTCCCGGGAATTATCTGGCGCTGCCGCGGATCTTGTAATTGACAGGGCCTGAGTATTCTCCAGCCAGCGTTGCCACGCCCTCCCATCTCAAAATTGCTTCTTTGGATGTTTAAAAAGCTGATTTCTTCATAGTAGCTATGCTTTGTGATGTAGCTGATTCCATATGGTAACTGGGATGAATGGAAATGTCAGAGATATTATTTTTGGTTTGATGTTTTTATCTGAACAAATATTGCTTGCAGTAGGAAGAGCAAGGATCGTGTGTGTGGCAAACAGCAGTAGTCACTCAAGAAAATGCTGAATGGATGAAGTGGAGGGATGGGTGCGTGGGCGGGTGCTGGATGCACAGATGCATAGATGGTTTAATGCATAGTTAGAGGCATAGATGGTTTAGTCTGATGTAAGATAATCATTTGTTAGGTTTAGGATGATTTTGAGAACAGATTATATAAATTTTGGGAAAAAAAACAAAATTAAGACACATTCTCATTTAACAAAATTAAAACACATTCTCTTGGTCAACAGCTAGTATGATAAAAGCAATATATTTTGTTGTAATAAATCATCAAAGTACAGGTTTGGACAAAATAATCTAAGTTTAATATTAATTTGAGGGTGAGATTCTGTAGGGATGCAACCAGAGAACAAGTTGTTTGTTTCAAAGAAATGAGGGGGGAAATACACAAATAAACTGTGAGATCATTTAGAAATGTAGCGGGGCAACTACATAAGTTACGAAGAGAACAATGGTGCTCAGAGGGGCAGCAAAACAGTCGAGAAAACAAAATCTGCTGCCTAAGGATGGGTTGTTATTCAGGAAGGGACAGTGGGAAGAGACCGGCGGTCCCTAGCGGCCAAGTGTGCTGCCAGCCTAAACACAATAATGGAACCAATAACCCTGTAAAAGAAGCAAGAGACTCATCCTCTCAGAGTTGCAAAGAGCCCCATGGCCTGACCAACAGGCCATCTTTTCCTAAATGCTCTCTCTCTTTTCTTTCTGTGCTCTCAATTCCTGCGACCCAGCTCAGGGTCACCGTCCTCTCCTCCCCACTGTAGCTTTAAAAATAATTTTGCAGCTTCAGATGTGGAGAAAAACAAAGACTGAATGAGAAGTATAACACCTCTACCCTATTTTTACACTACCAGCTCATCCCATCCCAGCCCTTCAGGGGAAACAAAACAAAACAAAAGCCCCCGAAACCCTCTTTTCTCCCAATCCTTGAAGGCTTTTAGCAGGCATCTTGCCTGAAAACACTTCTTGGTTTATGCAACAAAGAATTTATAGGACCACGGTTTGCAAAGCTCTGCACTGGTGAAACCCTGGGGCTCACAGATTTCCAGAGCTGCCAGGCACAATCACAAAGGGAACCGCTACAAATGAGCACTGCAGGGAAATGCACACAGCCATCCGAAGAGGGTGCACTGAGGATCCGGGCAGAAAGAAGAGAGAAATGAAGTTATACTCCCCCCTGCCTGGCTCCCACCTCACACAAAGCCTGGCAGTGACTGACTTTGGATATGCCTCTCTGCTTAAAACACATGCTGTCAAACTTGTTTTTTTGCACCTTGAAAAATTCTGTCAAATGATATAAGCTATGCTGTCAAGAAAGCTCTGTTTTTAACTGCTGGATCCTTTATGTTGGTTCTTTCTTTTTGAGAGCATTGAACTTCTTTGGCTGTTGACCAAACAGGATGCTGGGAAAAGGACGCTCTACTGGGTCATCCCAATAACGAAAAGTGCCATTTGGTGACCACCAGGCAAGCCGTGCACCGGAAAATCCAGTGCCACAGGATCCAGACAGGTCACACAGATGAGCAAGGCAAGCCTGAGGGGTGTGGGCAGTGAACTGTCTGCTTCCCACCGAGAGGGGGAACTGATCCTCAGCTCCAGCAGACGACCGAATTGCAGATCCAGAGATCCGTTCATGTGTCAGGACCAGCAATGGTCTCACCCTTCGTGGTTCTGAGTCTCACATCTCTGAGCTCAGTATGCACCAGTCATTCCAGTGGCAAAGTTGTGTCACTTCCCATTTTTAAGATACTGTTTATTGTATTTCTCTTTCTCCATGACTCTAAAATGTGTACGAAAAGGGTATTTTATATCTTTCTCCAAGATAATTTATCCCAGTGGGCATTTAATTCTGGAAAAACTGGTCTTAGTGCTCCACCATTCTGGCCACATTGATGGATCTGGGAGCTGGGCATGTGACCCAACTTGTCCAATCAGCATCCTTTCCCATTTCTTTTTTTAATTAATTTTTGGGAACAAAAGCCTTCTTTTATTGTCAAACTAGGAGGGTGTCAGAACTGACAGGTTGCCCTGATACTGCCCTTGTGGAAGAGCCGCCGAGAACAGCACCTCGCCTCAGCTGTCTCAGGGGACCGCGTTCCTCCTGCTGTTGTTTGAGGATTAGTTTTACAAGAAAAGAAACTCCTGCTCTTGCCTCACTCTTTATCCCTCTGACTCAGGAAACCCTGACGTATCTGGACCGACTGCCTGGATTCCGACATTGCTCGTCGTCTTGAAGGAGCCTGTGAACCACTTGGCCTCAGTTTCTTCACGTGTGCAGTGGGAACGATAACAAAGCCTACTTGATACAGATATTGAAAAGAGTAAAAGAGTTCACGTGTGTAAGGCACACAGAACATATGCACTGTCATCAAAGTGTGAGCAAATGGCCAGCACTCCAGAGAGAGAGAGAAAGAGAAAGACAGAGGGAGAGAGACAGACAGACAGACTGAGAGACAGAGAGACAGAGAGACAGAGAGAGTCAGAGACCCAAGAGCCACTCTGCTCAAAGTCAATTTGAAACCTAAATAGAATGATAGCTCTTTGCAAGAAAGATGTTTCTCTTTCTTTCCTTAAGAGAAGAAAAAAGAACGTTATAAAATCAAATTAATGTTACATCAAGAAACTAGAAGACAAACTAGACAGAAACTCCGGAACAAGTGGAATTCATTAATATTCTGATAGGGTCGGGAAGCTGAAGAGGCAGCAGAGTCATTATGAGACATTTAAACACCCACCACAAAGAGAAGTTTCTAATGGGTGAGTGTAGGTATAATTTAATCCTTGCATTTATGAGAAAATCCAGGCGATGACAGGTCTGTAATTTTGACTTCAGTTAGCAGAGGTAATGGAAGTGCCGTTCAGGCTGGGTGCAGCGGAGTGCTGGGAAAGTTATTACTTAATTAGGGGCTGCAAGCACAGATTCGAATGAGAGAAGCAGTCTCATCTTGCAAGCAGTAGGTTCCTTGGTGTCGCAGAGGAGCGGAGGGGCAGCGGAGACGTGGGCTGCTGTGCTCCCGGAGCGGCTCCGCCCGAGCCCCCACTAGGGGCCACTCCAGCTCCCCAGTGCAGAGCACCCGCCCTGTGAGCCGCAGTGCTCGCCCAGTGCTCTCGGTGTCCCTCTCCCCAGAAACGGTGACTCCTTCAAGAACAGGAACAAGAGGAGAGCTGAGCCATGAGCTCTGTGTTTTAGGGAATGAACTAAAAAGGGAAGAGATCAAATAAGCATAAAAGGACTGCAGCGTTGATAGAATCCGAATGTAATGAGGAAACTTAGTGGAGGATTTGGAGTCAGGGTGTGGTGCTTCCCCTGGTGGAAACCTTCAGGAAGCCGTGTGACGGCCACCAACAGACTACGTCAAAGTGGGAAACAAAGGTCCTTTCAGGGCTGATTTTATGCCCCCCGCCGCTTCCACAATGCCACATATCACTGTTAGTTATGGTCACACTGACTAGGTGTCATGGATGGTTTTTGCATTAAATCTCCTTTAAAGAGAAATGAAGATTTCCTGGAAAATTCATGATGCCTAAGAAGACTGCTCCTTTAAAATGGCAAAAGAAAGCAGGCAGACCCGGAAACTGGTGGCGATGTCTGGCATCACTAGCTTTCCTAGGATGGACTCAGAAAGTAGATCAGAACCTTGACTTGGAGAATCCATGGAGAATGTGAGGTGTGATCAAAGACTGCAGTGAATATTAAACCATTTGAAAGCATATTGCAATACAAGATACATTGCTATTAATCCCCATCTGCAAACTTCCCCTTGCTCTGGACTCACTCACCTTGCTTACTCTGAAGTCCTCTCTTATGTCTTCAATTGTGCTGTCCTGGATACCTCAAGGGTCTGAGTTAATTGAAAACGTTTTCTCTTCGTGGCTGTTATCAGGGAAGACCAGAAGTCACAGCACCAGATCTGGTGAGCAAGGCGGCTGATGACATACTGTCATGTTTTCATAAGCCTGCCTTTCCATCTGATGGCACAGCCAGCAGCATTCACTGTAAAGACATGACAGAATTTCCTGAAGTACTTCAGAAGTTGTCAGGAACTATGGGCTAAACTTGTTTGAAGTAATAAGGGGGTGTATTTTGTAGGGTTAGTGGCAAAGTGTCTTTACTGCAAAGGCTTTTAAAAATGTAAACATTCCCCATTTATTTCAGTTATCACTTGTATATTCTGTGGGTCAGTTCCTGTGGTCCATAACAACTTGATCTGGCTGCAGACTTCAGAGTTGCACGCTCAGAAATAATTCCAGGTGTTCCACAAATACATCAATCTTAACTCACTTCTTTTCTTTTCCCTTTTCTCTTGCTTCCTTTCCCCCTGCCCTATCCCTAGTTCCCCTTTCCATTTGAACATTTTCTTCCTATTTCACAATATCTGTTATATATTTTGGTCCTTATTTACACTTCTGGTTTATCATACCAGAGAAATAATGCAGTATTTACACTTGTGTGTCTGATTTATTTCACTTAAGAGTACGGTCTCAAGGTGTATCTGTTTACCTAGAAATCTCTCAAACTTATCCTTCTTCATGGCAGAGTAGTACACCATTGTGTAAAAACCCCCACATCTTCTTCAGCCGTTCATCAGTTGATGGGGATTTGGGATATTTCCAAGATTTAGCTATTACAAACTATGCTGTTATAAATATGAGTGTGCATATATCACTGTGGTATGATGCTTTTAATTCTTTCAGGAGGACACCAAGAAGAGAAGTAGCTGGGCAGAATGGGACCTCTAGTCCTCATTTTTTGAGGAATCTCCACACTGACTTCCACGGTTGTTGCACCAGTCTACACTACTACCAACAGTGGAGAAGGGTTCCTTTTTCCCCACAGCCCCTCCAACTTTTGTTATTGGTTGATTTCTTGATAATAACCATTCTTTCTGGGGTGAGATGAAATCTGTGTTGTTTTAATTTGTATTTCTTGAATAACTAATGAACATTTTTTCATATATTTGTTTGCTGTTACTATTTTTTCATCTGAGAAGTGTACATTCATTTAAAATATCCATTTTTGGATTAGATCTTTAAATTTGGGGGATTGATTCTTTTGAGTTCTTTATGTATTCTGGATAGTAGGCCTTTGCCTGAGGAACAGTTGACAAAACTTTTTTCCCACACTGTGCTGTTGGTGGTTTCTCCTGCTGTGCAAAACCTTTTTAATAAAATGAGACCTCAGTTGTTGATTCTTTATAATAGTTCCTGTGCAACTGGGGTTTTGTTCATAGTCTTTGCCTATACCAATGTCTTCAAGAGTTCTATGTATCTTATCTTCTAGCAGATTCAGTGTTTCTGTTTTAATATTTAGATCTTTGATCCATTTGAATTTTACTTTAGTACACATTGAAAAATTTAATCTTCAGCATGTGGAAAGCCAGTTTTTTCTAGTATCATTTATTAAAGAGACTATCTTTCTTCCAGTGAAGGTGTTTGACCCCTTTATCAAAAATAAGGTGGTTAAGTATGTCTGAAGTTGTTTCTGCATCTTCTGATCTGTTCCATTGATCTTTGGGTCTGTTTCTTTGCTAGTACCATGTGGTTTTCATCACAGCAATTTGGTAGTGTAATTTCGAGTTAGGGATTGTGATGCCCCTGCCCTGGCCTCCTCTAGGTCTCTCCTGGTCCTGAATGAATTTTAGGATTGTTTTCTCTAATTCTGTGAGATACACTGTTGGAATTTTGATAAGGGTTGCATTAAATCTGTATAGCAATTTTGGAGGTATGACCATTTTCACTATATTGTAGGTTCTTTCTACCCAAGAACAAGGGATATTTTTCTAGTCTATAATATCCTTTTCAACCTCCTTTTACAGAGTGCTGTAACTTTCAATGTAGAGGTCTTTTACTTCCTTTGTTAGATTGATTCCTAGGTATTTCATTTTTTCTTTTTGCAAGTTATTATGAAAGTTATTTCCATAATTTCTCTCTCAGTGAATTTGTTATTTGAGTACAGGAATGTTATTGTTTTTGAGTTGTTGACTTTGTATCCAGCTATACTACTGAATTGGTTATTAAATCTAGAAGTCTTTTGGTGAAGTTTTTGGGTTCTTCTATATAGAATAACATGTTATTCACAAATAATGATAATTTAACTTCTTCTTTTCCTATCATTATTCCTCTTATTTCTTTCTTTTGTCTAATTGCTTGGTTAATGCCTCCAGAACTATATTGAATAAGAGTGATGACACTGGACATCCTTGTCTTGTTCCTGTTTTTAGAGCAAACATTTTCAGTTTTTGTCCATTTAGTGCGATGTTGGCTGTTGGCTTGTCATAGATTCTTTTTTAATCATGAATGTGTGTTGGACTTTGCCAAATGCTTTTTCTGCATCTATTGAGGTGATCACATGGTTTTGGTCCTTGGCTCTGTTAATATGGTGTATTACATTTATTGATTTGCATATGTTGAACCATCCCTGCATCCCTAGAATGAAGCACACTTGGTCAGGGTGTATAATCTTCATGATGATTTGCTGCATTCTGTTTGCCAGTATCTTATTGAGGACTTTTGCATCTATGCTCATTAGGGAGATTGGCCTGTAGTTCTCTTTCTTAGTTGGGTCCTTCTCTGGTTTTGGTTTCAGAGTAATGCTTGAACTCAGCAATAAGCTTGGATGTATTGCTTCCTTTTCAATTTCATTAAAAAATTTTAGAAGTAGCACTAATAGGTCTTCTCTAAATTTTTTGTAGAATTCAGCAGTGAATTCATCAGGGGCTAGGCTTTTTTTAAATTACATCTTCAATTTCTTTGACTGGTCTTGGTTTATTTAGAATTTTATATCTTCTTGATTCAGTTTTGGTAATTCATGTGTATCAGGAAATCTGTCCATTTCTTCTATGTTTTCTATCTTATTAGTGTACAAGTTCTTCAAGTAGGTATAGATGATCTTCTGGATTTCTACAAGATCTATTGTGATTTTACATTTTTCATTCCTAATTGCATAGATTTGAGTCTTTTCTTTCCTTTTTGATAAGGTCGGCTAAGGACTTACCGATTTTATGTAATCTTTCAAAGAACCAACTTTTAGATTTATTGATTCTTTACATTGTTTTCTTAGTCTCCATTGCATTGATTTCTGCTCTGATCTTAATAATCTCCTCCTTGTTATGAGCTTTGAGCTTGACTTGCTATTCTTTCTCTAGAAGCTTGAGGTTTAACATTAAATTTTCTATTTGAGCTCATTTTCTTTTCCTGATATGGATATTCGCCACTATAAATTTCCATCATAGGGCTGCTTTCATTGTGTCCCATAAGTACTGGTATGTTGTATTGACATTATCATTTAATTTTAGAAACTGGTTGTTCAGGTGTTATTTAATTTCTATATGTTTATGAAGTTCTTGTGGTTTCTTTTGCCATTTGATTTTCAATTTCATTGCACTATTGTCTGATAATATGCATAGAATAATTTCAGTTCCTTTGCATTTACTCAAGCATGTTCTGTGAGCTAGTTTGTGGTCTCATTTGGAGAACATCCTGCATGCAGCTGAGAAGAATGTGTGTTCTGATGGTGTGGGGTGGAACACTATGTAGACATACAAGTCCATTTGTTTAAAAGTTTGTTCAGTTCTAA
The DNA here is from genome assembly GCA_004363535.1 of Dasyprocta punctata. Lineage (NCBI taxonomy): Eukaryota > Metazoa > Chordata > Mammalia > Rodentia > Dasyproctidae > Dasyprocta > Dasyprocta punctata. Next base: position 9,010 of record RJWM01033519.1, read on the forward strand.
TACTTTATCGCTGATTTCTGTCTAGTTGATCCATTTATGATGGTGAGGCATTGAGGTCCCCCATTACAATTGTATTAGTGCTTATTTGATTTTTATGCATATTAATATTTGTTCTATATAACTGGATGTGCCCGCTGGGTCAGGGTGGCTCCAACCAGAAGATAACTAGTCTGCCTTCCAGGGGACTACATGACTGGCATGGACTCCAGGAAGAGAAAGAGATGGGTCTCTCAAAAACCCGCCCCTCTGGGTCAGAGCAGCTCCAACCAGAAGACAACTACTGTGCCTTCCAGGGGCCTGTGCAACCGGCACGGACTCCAGGAAGAGAAACATGCACCTCCCGTATGCCTACGGGGGCATGGGCTAAGAATCAAGGAACCCCTACCCTCCACCCCATAAGCAGCTTGCTGTTTTGGAGATCTGGCTTAATTGATAGCAACTAAGGTACATAAAGCAACTAAATGCTAGTATTGTTTCATTGATTTTGCAGGCCTGGGACCAGCAGCCCGAACATCTCTTTGGAAGATGACAGTAGGCAATGTAACAAACATGGGACATTCTCTTCTGTCTTACCTTCGAAGCCCAATATTGTTCTCATTGTTTTGCTTTATTCTGATTAATTTTTTTTGCTTCATTTTATATTATGTTTTTATTGGTTTTATTGTCTTTTGTTTTTTGGTTAATTTTACTATACTTGTTGGAATGGTCAAATATTCTGAAAATAACAAGATATACTCTAGTACCTATTGTTTTCATAGTATCTTTCTTTGAAGTTCTGTACCAGTTCTACTGCTTTGTTTTGATTGACTTTGTTCTGTTCTGTTTTATTGGATTTTACTATCTTTAAAATAAAAAAAATATATAGTTGGATGCACTGGTATTTGGTGCATATATATTTATGATTTTTATCTCTTCCTCTTGGATTTTTCCCTTTACAAGGATGTAGTGGCCTTCTTTGTGTCTCTTAATCAATCTTGGCTGGAAATCCATTTGGTCTGCCAATAGAACAACTACCTCTGCTTTCTTCTGGAATCTAGTCTTACAGAGTATTGTTTTCCATTCTTTGACTTTAAGTTTATGAGTTTCTGTTTTGAGTTAAATGGGTTTCCTTTATGCAGCATATTGTTGAATCTTGTTTCTTGATCCATTCCGTTAGTCTGTTTCTCTTAACTGGTGACTTGAGAGCACTGACATTGATGTTTATATGTATTGACTTATTCTTGTCATGTTATTTTCCTGTGGTTGGCTCCCTTTTTTCCCCTCTGTTTAATTGTTTGCTTTGTCTGGTGGATTCATTCTGTTGGGGTCATTGGGGTTTTAATTCTTATGATCTCTTTTTAGAATGTCCATCGAGAAATTTGGGGGAGTTCATGAATTTTCTTAAGTGCTCTTTGTCATGGAAGTATATTATTTCTTCATCAATTTTGAAAGATGGTTTGCAGGGTGTATCAGTCTGGGTTGCAGGTTGTTTTCTTTTAGGGCTCCTTGAATTAAGGGTTTGCGTGGAGAAGTTTGCCATCATTCTGAGAGGCTTTCCTATATAGGTGATGTTTTTCTTTTTCTCTCACAGTTTTTAATATTCTGTTCTTGTGCTGAATTTCTGAAATCCTATTATATGCTTTGCAGTAGATTATTGTTGATTGTGGCTAAGTGGAGTCCTATATGCCTCACTGATCTGAATGTCAAATTCTTTTTCCCTGCTAGGGAACTTTTATGCCATGAATTTTGTGAATAGTTTTTTTTTTAAAGTATCATTTGTGCTATCTTCTGCTTTTTCCTTGACTGCAATCAATCTTATGTTTTTCTTCTTTCTATCATGCAGCAGCTGCTGGGTTGATTTTGCATGGTACATTGCTATTTTTAAGAAATCTTTTTTCTATATCTGAGCTTCTGTCCTCACATTGGCTCATTCGGCTACATGTACTGCCAATGGAATTTCTAATCTCCTGGATATCTGTTTAAATCTGTTTTACGGATTCTATTTCTTTCCTGTGTTGGGCATCATAATTTCTATCCTTTTTCTAAGCTTCTCTATTTTTTCAGATTGTCCCACCTCCTCGTCCCCTGGGTTTGCTTTTCTTGAGCTGGACCACAGGGATGCCATCTTGTTTAAATGTCTTCCCAGTCCGTAGTTTTTTTTAGTTTAATTCCTGGGTTGATGCTTGGATAAGTAGCTTTATTGATAGTATTTAGAATCTTTGAGAAATGACTATACCTCAGAGGTATCGTCCAGGTTGGGTATTGAGTCTGTTGCAAAATCCTACCTCTTCAATTTACTGGCAATGAGAGTTGCTGCCTGCTTGGCCCTGGTTCTTTGGCACTGGCCTATTTTTCATGACCTTTAGGCAATCTCAGTTGGTACACCAGGAAGAACAACTGATTAAAACAATTATGTCACTTTGGTTAAAAAGATACAATCAGCAGTAAGAGTAGCATCAAACACAGCTTAGAAAATGATAAACTGAAGTAAGTATTAAATTGGCACCTTTAACCATATGAACTAGATTTGTGATTATATAACAAAATCTAAAACAAAGTAGAAAATTGTATGCAGTATATAAGCCCTCAATATGGCAATTTTACCTTCAGGAGAGAAAATTTAAAAGGGGTTAGTGGACAAAAATAGAGACATAGGTGAAAAAGAAGGAATAAAAGTAAGGCTGGAGGACAAAGAAGGATATGTAAACTTTGGGAAATTGGTGTAGAAGATGAGGGAAAGAGAGAAGGAAGAAACAAAAGGAAGAACAGATCAACAACAACAAAAAACTAGAAACCATGTTCACACTCATATGAAAGCAAGAACGAACAATGAAGAAAAACAAAAGAAATGAGAGAGAAAGATAATAAAGAAAAAATAAGAAAAGAAAAGAAAAAGTGTCCATTTCACGGTGTGTCTCTGCTGCCACTGGTAGGTAATGTGAGCAGACAGAGTCCAGACCTTCATCAGTCAATCCCAGGAAGCCAGAAGCAGCTCCACAGTGGGGTCAGGGATGATCCCACTGAGCCTGCACTCCTGTTTCCACTGAAATCCAGGCTGGCCGAGGCCGGGAGGCTGGAACCAGACCCTGTGCCCGCTGTGGGTTTGAACTCAGCTGGGAGCTAGCAGTCACTTCAAGCCCCAAACTCAGTTGGCCTCTTTTCAAGATGGTTCCCAGCCAATTGATCTCTCTTGTGGGATTGCTGAAAGGGACAACTCCCCACCCACTGCTGTCCACTGCGTCCACCACTCCACTTCACTGGTGCCCTTCTCCATGGAGACCTCTGGGGTGGCCAGCAGTCCCCGAGCATCTGCGGGTTCAAACCTCGCCTCCCATATAGTGCATCAGGGCTCAGGGAGAAAGTGCTGTCCGCCTTCTCCTTCCGTGCTCTTTCTGTGGGCTTCGGTTCTCACTTCAGATCCTTCCTGGTCCTGGGGACCCACTTGCCGCCTTCTTGCTTTCCTCATGTTGCTATATTCTAGTATTTAGACACCAAATCTCAGAGAGGCTTTCTCTGCTACTCCATACTCCACCACTTTCCCTGAAGTCTCATCAATCCTAAATCAGGACGGTTGTGTCTCTTTTTTAGTGTCTGAATGCTGAAACCTTTGCATAGCTGTCAACCTAATCTTCAGGTGACACCCACAGGAAGTGACTTGGTGTGGAGAAGCAGAATTACTTGGACCAGACGACATGGATTCTTTCCCAACTCCAGTTCTGATTTTGGTGATGTTTTCAAGTCACCGCCCGCCAACTTAGCCATTTCCTTGGTGTAAACCTAAGAGAAATAAAGGGTGATACACCTGTAATGTGGTTCCACCTTAAGCTTCTATAAAATAATTATTTTCTGTGGTAGAAAGGGAAGCTGTATGTGTGACACAGGTGGAAATGTGTTTGGGGAAGGCAAATTTCACAGTGAACGAAGGGTGGACCGAGAAGGCCAGACAGACCGAGACCAGATCCGGGATTGTGTCAGCTGGAACTGGGGTGCTCAGAGGTCCAGAAAGAAGTGAGGAGCTTTAAGGAGCAACATGACTAGAAAACAGGCAGCGGTGAGCAGGGTCCATGTGGGCTTATGCCAGTCTCTGCTTTGAGACTTATTCTTTGAAACCAAATTTTTTATTCACTTCCCTGAAGTTTTCCCAGACCAGTTCCACCCAGTTTTCTGGGCAGGCTGAGCTTCTCTCAGAAACCATAGTACTCAAAGTCAGAAAAATAAGCTTTAAAATTCACATTCAGTTCTCCAAATGTGTTTTCTACCTATCTGTCCAGACCTCTTTCTCACCTACTTATGGTTAAGGGCTAAATGCTTTATCATTTCCACTTGCTTATTTATTTATTTATTGTACCAGGGCTTGAACTCACAACCTTGCACCTGCCGGACAGGCACTTAAGCCACTGAGCCAAACCCCCAGCCCTGGCTTTATCATTTCCAGCCTATTGTGGAACCTTTTTGCACTGTCTATTCTTTCTGGAAAGCCCTTCCGCTCCCCCACTCCTGGGGAAAATACCCTCATTTGCCAAGATCGACGGCTCCTCTCTGACCCCAGGACTGCGTCCTTCAGGCCTCGCAGGGCTTTCAGCAGCCGGTGATGATGGAGACTCGCGGTGAGAGAGATGGAAATAACTCCAAAATACAAAAAGCACAAAATCAAAATAACACGTTTTTAAAAGTCAAAAATGTTTCTTACAGCAAAATATTCTATTTATCATGGTAACAGGATACATTTTCATATGATTCCTGGGCGGGGTATTTAAACAAAAGAGGGGATCTAGGACCTGGCGACTTATCGAGGGCGCCCTGTGCTGAGGTCCGGGAGGCCCTCCCTCCTTGCTCCTCTGCTTTGGGGCAGCGTATGTCACCCCGCCAGCCTCACTGTGCTCTGTGCCATCATGCCCACCACAGTGCCCCTGCTGGACTGCAGGCTTCCCGAAGGCAGACTCCTGCCTGGGTGAGGGATCCCAGCTCACAGTCCACGGGACAAAAGACAGGCTTCTCAAGTCAGAGTTTACCAAATGCCCAGGTTTCTGGCTCTTTTTAACAATGCAGAGGATTTATCTACCCCAAAGCCTATACCTGTGCACAGGTAAGAGGTGGGTGACCCAAGGCACAGAAAGGCGTGGTGCATGCCGAGCCTTTCCGTGCCTACTTGGGCCATTGTTTCAGCCTCCTGGCAGCTTCAGGCTCTGAGCTGGGGAGGATCCTCCCGTCTCACACCTTTTGTGCGTCTCTCCCCCTCCCCGCTTTCTCCTGAAGTCTAGCACAGTGTCTTGCAAAGTGCAGGGGCTTAACATGTATTCGTTGAATAAATAAATGATTACAGGAGTTAGAGATTGATGTTCCTACAATTCACTATTATAATCAGACCTTGAGTTGTGCAAAGGAAACTTAGCCATTTACTAATGACACTATTTTCTTTTTCCCAGCTGACTGAGGGAAGGAACCTAATGACAAGCTATGTGGAGTATAATTGAATCATTTTACTGAAAATGATCACAGCAGTCGTAAATTGTATCTGTATGATGGATCTTCAACATTACCAAATTTTTTTGTTAAATTTGTAGGCAAATTATTGTCTTAACCCCAAAATGATATATCCAAAGATTTGTTAATGTGAGGGTGTCAGGCGCAGTGGAAATGTGTGATGCTACATAAAACAGAGAGCAAGATGAATATGAACCATCTTGTGCTTCTATTTTTCTTTCATCAAACAAAATTAGTCTTTGCTCATAAATTGATAAAAGAAAAATACTCTTTACAAATCAAGAAATTCAGTCGAAGGCAATGCCAGAGAAGCATAACAATTGTTGATTAGAGATTTAAAAGCTGTCGTTTTGAACACTGACATTTTGAATTCACTTCTGAGATCAAGCTACAAAGGTCAGGTTGGAGAAATATGTTCAAAAGTATTCCACCGCTTCGAATGTGGAATTTAAGGTGATATTTGCAGCAAAACGGCGAGTCTGGGACAACACACACGAGTATCTCAGTTGTCCGCCTAGAGTGCGAGCAGCCGGAGAGGTGGGGCGGTCTCTCAGCCCTGTCCTTGTTCACTTCTTCACCACAGCGCCCTGTGGACAGCTGATGCCTAAGCATTGTTGACTACTTGGTTCACAAACTCATTTATTTCCTTTAAAATGCACACGACTCATTTACCCTTGTGGGCAGGAAACCTTCATGCAACCCTTTTGTTCCTCTTCCTCTTCTTCCTCTTCCTCTTCCTCTTCTTCTTCTTCTTTTTATTTACAAAGAATCTACATAAAACTCCATGGAACAGACAAGTAGGTTTAGCAAGGTCGTGGTACAATGCCACAAAGCCATATACAGAAATCTAGTGTTGGCCTATATACAAGCAATGAACAATTCAAAAGCAAAATTGTGAAGGCGCAAGTTACAACATCACAAAAAAGCTTAAAGTAATTTTACTGTAAAAATCTACCAAAATACATTCATTATCTGTATCCTAAAAACTATAAAAACTGATCGAAAGTACTCAAAAACAACCTAAATAAGTGGAGAGAGACTATGTATGTGAATTGGACAAATATCAAAGCATTTATTCTCCCTAAACTTATCTATAGATTCACCTCAATATCTATCAAAATCTCAGTAGAATTCTTTTTTTTTCAGTGAAGGGAGGCAATGAATTTGCTTCTTTTTTTATTTTAAAGATGATAAAACCAAGGAAAATAAAACAGAATAAAACCAATCAAAACGAGCCGGGCGTGGTGGCGCACGCCTTTAATCCCAGCACTCGGGAGGCTGAGGTAGGCGGAGCGTTGTGAGTTCGAGGCCGGCTTGGGCTACAACGCGAGCACAAGGCCGGCCTGAGCTACATAGTGCGACCCTGCCTCAAAAAACCAGGGCCGGGAGTTTGGCTCAGTGGCTTAAGCGCCTGCCCTGGCAGGTGCGAGGTTGTGAGTTCGATCCCCGGTGCCGCAAAAAAAAAAAAACAAAAAAAAACAAAAAAAACCAAAAAAAACCCAATCAAAACGAACCAGTGTAAGTGACACAGGACTTCAAAATGACACGAAATCAACATAGTTACCATAGTGCCTCTTACTGTCCTCAAAATAGCTGCAGATACCCTCAAACATAGTGAAAATCAAACAGAACAGAACAGAATAGAACCAACAAAAACAAAACAATGAATGCAATAAAGGACTCAAAACAAGACAATAGTAAATCCAAAATGGCTACCATATCATATCTTGCTATATTTGAAATAGCTGCTCTTGCCATTGGATATAACAAAATCAAACAAAACAAAGCAGAACAAACCCCAAAACAACAAAACAATGAAAGTGATACAGGACTCCAAAACAAGACAGTAGGGAATTAACAGTGGCTACCACCTTCAGAAGGAGATGCCCCCTAGATGCCACACTGCATACTGCCATCCTCTGAATAGATGATCAGACCACCGGTCCTACACTAGCAAGGTCAGTGAACAGCAAAACACCACAAGCATCAAACTGCATTTCACCTCAATAGCTATCATTGCAGCCTGTGTTTCTCCAGATCAGCTGGTTGCTTGAGTTTGAGGGGGATTGGCTCTTGTTGTTTGCCAGCCTACATGCTGGAAGAAGCTTGGGTCTGGCTGTCCCCACTCTGGCAGCGGCCCATGCATGGCACTGGTTCGCAGGGGGAGCTTGCTTCTTGGTGAGGCCTTGTTTTCTCCCCCCGCAGTCCACAAATGCAGCCCTCTTCTTAAGGGTTTCAAACTCCAAAAATTTGAAGCTCACAGAAAAGTGCATGGAGTTAAAAGGAGAGAATTGGTCATCAATAATTTGTGCAGGGAGAAAACTTTAGTTGGGGAAAACCCAGTCCCCATGGTGTGGGCATATTTCTATGTAATGCCCTGCAAATACTACCACCTTGGTAATGGGGAATGACCTTATATATGGTCTGATTGCATCAAGTCAAATGTGATCGTTCAGCTTTGGAGGAAACAGTAACTGTGAATGCAGTAAATAACTGCTGTATTATTTTATCAGTCAAAATTGGACCCAGTAGTATTCTTTCAGATTGATGTGTGTTTCTATTTCTTGACCAAATACTCACTGAAGCCAAGAGTCACAAGGCCTAGGAAGGGATGCAGCAGCTCACACCGTCCTCAAGACACGTCCTCCCATCTGCCACTCAGTGTCCACGGAGGAGGAAACGTCCACACTGCTCACCTTGGGCTGGGCCACATGCCTATGGCTCCTGACACTCTTAGCTAGGGCTACAAGTGAGTCCTTGAGTGTGCTTGAGGGCCCTGAACAGCCCTTTCTTTCCTGTCCTTAACACGAGAAGTGTACACCTTTGGTGCCCAGTGACCCTTTTGCCTGCGCCCTTGACTGGGTGAGGCGGAACCTCCCAGCCACGCGCACACGAGAGAGCGCGCACAGCGGGACGTTCATGACACGGCAGTGGCTGACCCACAGGGGCCCTCGGCTCAGCTCAGGTCAGGCGGAGTGCCGGTGCAGTGGGCTGGGTGCCTCGCAGAGTCACAGTCTCCCCACCTGTCCCACAGAGGGAGGAGAGGCGTCCGGATTGGGGAATACTGTGCTTGGCATGCAGAAAGCCAGCTGGAGAGAGCGGCATGTGTGGTCACTGATTCTAGAGCTCTCTTGCTGGACTCCTGCTACAGAGCTGTGCTCAGAAGGAGAGGCCATCTGCCCTGCTTTGGAAAATTCTATCATCAGCGCTGCATGGACAAACTCATTACACAGCTCTGACTCTACTCCCTCCACCTCTCTCCCTCAAGCCTTCTCTCTTTTTTCCTCCTCCTCTTTCTCACCCCATCACCTTCTCCTCCTTCTTTATCCTCCCCCAACCCGGGCCCCATCCTCCTTCATGTTGGGGGTGAAGACTGGACAGTGCAGTTGCCAGCACATGGGGAAATTGTCAGGAGACCGCAGTCTGCTGCTGTCTCTCCCTCGCTCCCTGAGACGCCGGCATTCATTTCCTCATTGTTCAGCAGAGTTGGTGATCGCCTTCCTCACCCAGGGATTGATGAAATAACAGTCCTGAAGCGCCCCTGACAAGCTCTGTCTCTGGAGAGGGGCAGATGCCGCTTCCCTCCAGCCTCCTGTGGCGGGAGAAAGTGTGCTCCCTCTCTGCCGGGTGAAAAGGTAGCAAGCCAGCGGGTCCCGGTGCCCTCCTGTCGAGGACACTGGCACCCAGCCACCTCTTTGGCAGAGCACAACAGGTCACCAGGGTCCTGCGTTTCTTCTGTTAGATAGCTATGTTCTTCTAAAATCTCTCAAGTGAGCTTGAAAACTTATCAGAAGGTGCCCTCACTTCTTCTCCAGTCCAGTCCTTGTGGTTTCCTAAGCCTTCCAAGGGTCATTTCCAGAGCTCTGCTGGGTGTCAGCCTCCCAGGTCGCCTTCGTTCAGCAGGTGGGTGCCCTGCGTAACCGCGGGCTTCTGAGGCTCCTTGCTTTGTCCCCTGAGAACTCCTGTCTTCTCCAGGAGAACGAGCTCTTGTAGGAAACATTCCTGGAGTCCGAAGTCACCTGCTGAGGGATAACCAGGTGTCAGGCTAAGCTGCATGTCCTGGCCATTGCATGGCAAATCAAACAGGTTCTTTAAAATTTTTTTAAAATTTCACATTCTTTTTGTGGAGTAGGCACGCATACATAGCACATTTTAATTCCTTTTTTCACCCCCTTTCTTCCCTTCCCTCTCCTTCCCTCCATCTCTCGATAGCCTCCTGTGAGAAAGATCCTTCTCATTTCCTATTATCTGCCTTTTATTTTGCTCTTTATTTACACTTCGTGTTTCTCATCTAAGACAAACCACATAGTGTTTAATCTTGCCTGTCTGGCTTAGTTCAATCAGCCTTAGGTTTCCAGTGCAACCATATTCCCACAAATGACTCAAGTTTATTCTTTTTTATGGCAGATTAGTACTCCTTTGTGTATAAATACCATATTTCTTTATTGGTTTTTATGTTGATGGACATAGGGGCCACTTCCAAGATTTAGCTACTATAAAAATAGGTATGCATGTATTACTGTAATGTGATGTCTTTAACTTCTCTGGAAAGATATCTAGAAGGAGAAAAACTGGGTCAAAAGGAATTTCTAGTTTCAGTGTTGTGAGGAATCTCCACACTGATTTCCATAGTGGCTGTATAGTTTACACTCCTACCAACAGTGGAGAAGGGGTCCTTTTTCCTCGTTTGATTTCTTGATCATGGCCATTCTTTCTGGGATAACATGGAATCTCAGTGTTCTTTTAATTTGCTGTGGAAATAGGTTCTTGAAAATACTTTTTCTAGAATAGTGTTGGTCAAGAGAAATAGAGGTGGGGCACATACATAATTTGAAGCTTCCTAGAAAAATGAACTAGTGAAATTAATTTTTATAATATCTTTTACTTGACCTGATATATTCAAAATGTTATCATTGCAGCCCACAACTGAGATTTTCACATTTTTTCAGCCAAGTGGAAGTCTAGTGTGGACTTGGCACACACAACCCTCCAGCATGGACTCCCCACATTTCAGGGTTTTCACAGCCGTGGGTGGCTAGTGGTGGGCCACGGAACTGTAGAGAAACGGTGTGAATGGGACACGGTGGGGACCAAGGAGGACCGGAAGCCAGCTGAAGAGCCCGCTGGGAAGCTGGGCCTCGATGCGGGGCTGGGAGAGGCAGCCCCAGCACCTGCAGATGGCACCCCTGCGGGGCAGGAGCGTCTGGGCCAGGCTGAGGGCGAGGCTGAGGGGGAAGCTGCCCCTGGGAATTCCAACTCCCACCGTCACAGATTCCTCCTGCCACAGGAGGGGAGAAAACCCGGCTGTGATTCCATGAGCCCAGTGTATGGTCTGACTTTCGAATGTTGATTTTTTAAATTAGGGCACAGATATTTACTGAACAACGAGGCTGTGTGCCTGGGACTGTGCGTACAGAAGGAGTGGTGAGTAAGATGCTCCGGTCCCTTCCCCATGAAAGCCCTGCTTGCTGGGGGCAGGGGGCGGCGGCAACAAGCGATAAACAGGACAGTCCCGGGTAATGCGTGTGGCGGGTGGGGAAGAAGCAGAGTAAAGCGACAGGTTGGCGGGTCTGGGGACAGGACTGAGGCGTTCTCCGTGTGGCCCTGGACCCACTCCCCGTCTTCCTCTGCCCTGCCCAGTGTCCCACATTCAGTGAGACGCAAGAGACACACTGATTAAATGCCACGTGGTATCCTGCACTGGACCCCGAAATGGGGTAAATCCAAGTGCATTTTTTGGTTTCCTTAATAGTACTGCGTCAGTGTTGAGTTCTTGGTTTTGATCATGGTACTGTGGTTATGTAAGATGTTAATGTTAAGGAAGCTTGGATGAAAGTTAGACGAAACTGTATTTGTAACTACATGTAACAGCAAGTAATCTACATTTGGCCATATCCACAAAAGAATACTGCTAAATCCAAGGAAATTTTTTTTAATTTTCAAAAAGTTTTTATTTTTATTTTAAAGAGAATAAAGCCTAACAAAATGAAACAGAATAAAGTCAATTGAACCAAAACAGTGACAGTGGTACAGTACTTCAAAATAGGATAATATGAAATCTACAATGGCTACCATAATATCTTTTGTTATCTTCACAATAGTTGTCCATACCATTAGACGTAGTAAAATCAAATAAAACAAAGCAGAATAAAACTAATCAAAACAGAACATTAAATAAAA
>RJWM01033520.1:0-20528 GCA_004363535.1 Dasyprocta punctata
CTTTTATTATTTTCAAATTCTAAGTGTCAAGAAAATGGTATCTCTAAAAGGAAGTTAAATTTACTTAATCATGTTTGAAAATTGAAGAAGACTCACTTGATCTCATCCTATTTTTCTTCTTTGAAAAGTATTGTTCTTCCTTCTCTGCTGCCAGCTAAAATAATGAAGTACAAAAGCAGGATGGTGGAAACCATCAAAAATTTTATTTCAAGAAATATCTGTATGTGACACTATCCTCAAAAATCAGAAAATAGAATTCAAAAAAGTATACATTGAAAATCTGACTTTGAATCATGTGCTAATTTTGGTATCTCTCTGTGCCTACCAAACCAGTTTGTGCTCCAAAAGAGACTACACCTGGTTCAAATTTATTAGGATTTCCTCCAGTCCTATAACTCTTTACAAAACAAAAATATCATAGGATTAAAAAAATCCTCCAAACATACTCTGAATTCTAAGCCATTAGAAGAAAAAACATTACTTTATTTCTCTCTAAAAGATGATCTCCTAGTTGAGAACATTGCTAGGAAGTTGGATATACTTGCCCACCACTGTCATCCCTACTTTCACTTGTGCACATATAAAATTATATAACATCTTGTATAGGAAAGCCTAATTACAAGGCAAGATGCCTCTACCAGCTGTAGGAGCAAGTCTATTTATGGATACTCTTCCTTAGAGAGCATTTTATAACAAAATGGGACTGCCAGCCATGCAAGGAAATTACTCACAGAAGTTGTTCTGGCACAGTCTTGAGTACAGATGATATAATTGCCAAACTCACTAGCTATTGCTTCTTGCAGTCAGTGTTCGAAAACTTTCTCAAAGGCTGTGCTAAAAAATATTGACTAAAAACTCAGTAAGTGGATGGCCAGTTTAGTGATTGAATTTGATTGTTTAACTTGTTTAAGAGCAACTGTGGGGATTTCTAAAGCACACCTGTGGGTGTGTCTGGCTGAGTCATGGAGGCGTGACCTTGAGCACTATATATGGTCCCCCCACCCCTTCCTCTCTAGTACTCTTTCCTATTTGGTTTTCCAGTCACCATAAACTAAGCATTTATGCTTGGTTGTGTTCTTCTGCCATGATATTTCTTTTTCCAAGCCACACAAATATGGACTGAACTGCCCAATACCATGAAACATATTAAACTCCTCCTCCTCAAATTATTGTTGTTGGCTATTGCTTCTCAATGAATGGAAAACTGACTAATGCACTATTACTGGTCTCAAAGAAAAGCTTCTATGATGTCTGAAGATTACAAATTGGCAAGAAAAGAACAGCAATAATGCACATCAATTAAGAAGTTAAACTGAAGTTCAAGTTATATTTAGGAAACTGCTGTTTATTTTATTTGGTATTCCCTATAAGTGAAACTAGTGATCATCAAGTCTAATGTCCTCTCAATGTCATATTTCACTTTCTGGAGTCAGTCAAATAAACCATTATGGAATTGATAACATTTTCTTTCATCAAATTTCAAGCTCCTTCTTATACCAGAATAACTAGTTGATAAGACAAAAGTGATTTTATTGATTGCAGTTCAGTTGTGAGAGGCTCTACATCTGATAGTTTCTTGGAGTAGAAAGAAAAATATTTGATTTATTCAGATTTTTGAAGTACAGTTTGAGGCAGGTTTATTAGTTTAGAAGTGGAATCAATAGATCAAACTGGGCTGGGGAGTTTGGCTTAGCGGCTTAAGCGCCTGCCCTGGCAAGCGCAAGGCTGTGAGTTCAATCCCCAGTGCCGCAAAAAAAAAAAAAAAAAAAAAAAAAAAAAATAGATCAAACTGGATTAGGATTGGGTAAGAATTCTGAAAAGATTATTAGGATTGGTAGAAAGAGAACAGATTTTGAGGTTAGAGGTTCAAATGACTTCAGGTGTGTGAACTGCCGATGTTTTCTATTGAAGAGTTTGTGGATGTTTTAGAATATTCTTATAAGAAGGACAAAGTAATTTCCTGTACTAAGTGATAAAATTTTATCTTCTTGGGCAAAAATCTCTGGGAATAATAAACTTATGAAGTTATAAAGACAAATATTAAAATCATATTTAAATAGACAGTAAACTATACAGGGATGAATGGTTTCAGTTCTCAGTATGAGTCCAGAGAAGGAAAAATGTATTTCAACAAGCTACTAGATACTCATAAAATATTTGTGGATAAGGTGAAACAATCTGGTTTGCTTGATTTCTTAGCAGACTGAGTTGAACGATCAGCAAAACACCTTACTGAAAGGATTTAAATTCCAGGGACTGACCTGGGTGGGGCCAATAAAGAGCAGGAAGATTCAAATTTTAAACAAAACTCTTAAAAGCTGTAAGTGAAACTGAAAAACAAAGATTAACTGGGAATTCTGAAGACAGGAGCAAGGCTAAAAATAAGGAAAGAAATCTGAAATTGGACAGAAACAGTGAAACATGAAACATGAACACAGTTCCTATTTCAGGAGGCACCTGGTTGTGGGGTGGGATTCAAATTTATGTATTTGAGACTGTGCTTCATTGCTTTCAAATGCTTCAAGCTTGGGCCAGTCAGATTAATTTAAAGGTGTAAATTTAAAGCACGGAGCTATCCTTAGTCTCTCCTTGCCACAGTCAGGTACCATTACAGTTTAGGCCTCTCAATCAAACAGTAGGTGGAGCCTAGGCTTTCTCAAGTCTGTTTTGGACAGAGAAATGGCATACTGGGGAAACTCTTCCAAACATGGAAGAAGAGCTATTGCCCATGAATCCATAAATACTTCTCTCATTTAGGCCCTTACCTCTGTTTCAAGGATCGGAATGGCCCATCTCACTATTGGAAAACCTACTGTTTCTTCTATCTACTTCATGCCCTTGTGCACCAGCTACATGGAGGACACATCACTGAAGTGCACAGCAGGATGTGGACATTCAAGTAAATTTGTATTTTCAGTCTGTTGGTGTTAGGGCCAGGAGTCTGGCTCAGTGGCTCAAGCACCTGTCCGGCAGTTGCGAGGTTGTGAGTTCAATCCCCGGTGCCACACACACACACACACAAAAAAAAAAAAAAAAAAAAAAAAAAAAAAAACTTCCTTGAGTCTGTTGGTGTTTTAAAATAGCTCTGAGACCTTCAGTCAGTCCAAGAATGAATTCTCAAATTTTCATAAGAAACTTGTGGAATTAGAAGGGCAAAATTCCTAGAGAATAAACCAGTTGTGTGTGGAGAAAACTAAGGAGTTTTTGAGAGTTGTATGTCTACTGTACTCCCACTTTCTTTTCCCTTATGATGTAGAAATTCTGACAATTTGCCTAAAACCCGTATGTCTTCTTCTGATCTGGAACATTGAATGCACTTTCAGTCACTGTGTTTTTCCTGTTTGGGAAATACAGTTTTGATGTGAGAAGGAAAGAACCTTATGCTTCTGTCTAGTTCTAAACTTACTTTCTGAGTCTACACTAGCTAGTGATAAACATATTGATATAGGAAAAATGATCTCAGACCTCTAAATGATATGGGGAAATGAAACTCTCAACCTATTATACGTCTGGCGCGAGTTTGTGTTTTTTAAAAATCGAAGAATGAATTTTAGGAACGATGGAGGGTAAGAGTAGGATGTATTTATTGAGGGAAAGAAAGCTTCTGTCTGAGGGACAGAAGGGGGCCTGAGCGGGTTGTCAAAGACTCTGTTATTTTTAGGGACTTTTATAGAGTAAAACCATGAGGTTAGATGGGTCCAAGGCGGGGAAAATGGGAACCTGCAAGGTGGGCATAAGGTGGGACATAACTACAGTTAACCAATAAAACTAATGGCCCAGGTAAAATTGATTAAATCAAGGACAAATGAGGAAAGGAGTCACGTAGTAAGCGGGGATGTTTAACAGTAGTGACCCTTTCTGTAGGGGGTTGGAATGTTGACTCCTAACTTTTTTAGGGTGACAGAGAACTATTTAGAATATCAATCCTTAGGATATGGGTGCACTTGTTCTGTCTTTTGTCTTGATATCTGGCCCACAGCAGGAGGTGTCTGTCTCCTCAGAGGTTACAAGGTATCTGGAACTTCTGCATTGGTTCCTTTGAGGGCCTAGCCCTGTCTGACTGCCTATAATATTTTGTCTAACTCATTTTTTCTGTAACAATATGACCAGTGTGCCTGAGCAATAACTTGTGTGGTAACCATATAGTGTGACAGCCATATAGACTGTGTGTAAAAAACTTACCTTATTAACCCTCTTAAGAAACATAAAAATGTATTTCCTGAAAAGTATATTTTTACCATGAAGAAAAATATAATTTTATTACCATAGGATTAGCACAAATTATTTGAACACCACTACAAGATTAGCACATGTTGCTTATATCAAATTTCCCACAGCATAAAAGATGAAGCCTTCTGCCACTCTTTGGTTCAGTCTTCTGGTTCAATACTTGTGGACTCCACCCTGGGTACTACTCTTCATTGAGCTGTAATTTTAGTTCTGCAACTGTCTGTGACCATCACTCTACCCATCTGGAATGCCCCATCTGACCCTCGGCCTATACTGGTCTCCAGATCTCCATGAGTTCCTGTGCTCAGTCTCCAGATTGCTGTGAAATCCAGTACTACTTCCCCTCCCCCAATCTCTGTATTCTCACAGCACTTTGGCTGGGTAGCGGAAAGACTTTGTAACACCTTTGACCCCACCTCTATCTTTCAGTTTTTTGCCATGGCTGAGATTCCTTCAGTCTTGGTGTGAAAGCAATACATGCGCCATAAACCATCGCATTTGGGAGACTGCTTGACTCTTGGGATCTTTGTTTTGCAGACGTGCCAAATGCATTTGATTCCCAGAAGCCCTCAGGTGGCCTAACTCAGAGGGCCTTTTGTCCTCATGAGTAGCCTCCCTATCCACTTATGATACTGTTCATTTTTAACTTGATTAAAAATGTAGTTATGCAGAGAATGCCGTACTTATTAACTCATTGATGGAAAGAAGAGCAGAATCCTCTGGAGCATGTCTTGTTTCTGTTTTCCTGGAAATGGCTGAGTTTCCCTAACATTTCCCAAAGGCACACTATAATGCTTTTCTTTAAACTGCTTTACATACTTCATTTGCCCTAGTTTCAGGTATTTAAATACTATCCAATGGTTTATGGCAAATTACATTATTGATTTTTAAAAATCATGATCAAAGAAAAATGGCACAGTAGAGACCAGCAGCAAAAAACAGCCTTTCTAGGACCTGGAATGGAGACACATAAAATATAACAAATTGATGAAGAGAAAAATGGTAGAACCCTAGCAATTAGGAAGGAGCTGGCGGGAACATGAGAAAATGCATAAAACTGGAGAAATGGAGCACAATGCAGAAAAAAAGAAGCAGTTGGGAAAGTAACTCTGGTTCCCGGGAAATAGGACGTGTCTCATTGGCACCAGTTCCTAGGAGAAAGAACAGAAAGAACAGACTAAAAACCTATCACTATCGTAATCTACAAAAACAAAGTGGGATTTTATTCTGAAAGTGACTCCTGTCACATGACAGACTAAAGATGGAGATGCCAAATCTGAGAGTGTTTAGTTAGGAGCCATTTGGAGAAGTGGTTAATTGTTTAAGACTAAGTTCCAGGATAACTGCAGAATAGCTGTACTTCAAGGTCTCTGAGGTCACCCTACCACAGTGACTGGGTGAGAGGCTGCCCTGGATTAGTCATAGGCGTCCTGAGAAGATTCAACTCAGGTTAGAAAGATCACAGGGCTAAGCTGATAGTATATGGTTCGTGGAGGAGGCCGGGTCTGAAAGTGTTGGCATTAAGTCCAGTGGACTGCTGACCCTGACTCACCTGCCCCATTTCCTGCCTCCAACACAGAGCTCCATGGTTCATTTATTTTGCCCATCTGCCAATGGGATCAGGAAAGACCTCAGCTTTAATGGTTAACACAGCTTGGCATGTAAGGACAGAGGAACCTCTGAAATAGGGGAGTTACCTCACCAATCAACAAGTCATACAGCTAACCAGAGAACACCATGACTTGAGGTGCACAGAGATACACAGAAATTGGGAACCCTCAAAGTGTATACAGCCCTAAGGTAAATATCATTGATTGACTATGACAAGCAGGAAAGTCAGAGCAAGATATGACATTCACACTCAAAAACATGGCCGTGATTCAGTATCCCTCCTCCTTATCTGACAGATTCTAGTACTGCAGGCCCTGGAAGGAAAACACTCATCAAAAACATGGCAAAAGTTTTTGTTTTTATTGGAATCATTACTTGCTTCATTGGTTTCATTTTTGTTTGTTTTTCTTGATTTTGTTGTCTATGTTTTTCTTTTTTCTTCTTGTCCTCATTTGTTCTTTTCTGCTTTTATCCAATTCTTAGCATTACAATTAAGCTTTATTAATCTGTAGATATTTACTTTGCTATGCTATTTTTTTATTTTATGTTGAAGGGAATAAAACAAAACAATGAAATAGTACAAAGCAAAACAGTGAGAACAATATTGGGTTTCAAAAATAAGACAAAAGAAAATTCCCCATAGTTGCTATACTGAATATGACTATCCTCTAAACAGATGTTCAGACTACCAGTTCCAGACCAGCAAAGTCAATCAATACAAGCATTAAATTGTTTTTGTACCTCAGTTGCTATCATTCCAGCCTGAGTTCCTCCAAATAAACTGGTTGCCTACACAGGGGGAAGGGAGGGCCTCTTTTTGTCTCTCAGCCCACGTGCTGGCTGGCTCACAGGAAGGGCAGGCTCACTTCTTGGTTCTCTTTCCAGTCCACAGCTGCTTCTGGATCCTGGGAAAGGCAGGCTTTTCCCAGCCCATGGCTGCCATTGGCTCATGTGTTCACTATGCTATTATTGTTAAATTATTTTCTATCATTTATGGTGTTATAATTAGAACATTTAGTAGATAGTCTTTTAATGTTTGATATATGAAAATTCATTTACAAGTTATTTTGGGTAAACATTCTTTAATTTATTGCAGAAAGTTATTAGAAGTACAGTTGTTGGACCAAAGGGCATAGAGGGCAGGTTTAAGTTTAAATTTATAAGAAAAAGGCAAACTATTCTTCAAATGGATTATGCCATTTTACAAAAACATTATACAAGAGTTGGATTTGCCTCACTCCCTCACTAAATTTGGTATTGTAATTGCTTCCTAGTTAACTCAATGGATTTTAAGGGGTATGATGATTTCAGTTTTGGTTTCTCTGACTTTAATAATATTGAGGAAAATTTCAAATTTATGCTGACAATATGTATTATGGTTTTTGTTAAATTATGCTCTAGTTTGCCCAATTTTATGTGAAACGCTTAGCATTTTTTATAGAGTTGTAGAATTTTTCAAATATTTTACTAACACATTTTTGTGAGATATGTTTACTTCACTATATATTTATGTGTGTATTTCGTTATACAACGGCATCTCAGTTTAGGAACCCTTTTGTTTGCAAACAATGTGCTTCACAAACAAGTATCTGTTTTTGTTTGCAAAGCCTGTATTGGTTGACAAACATATCTCCAGTCATCTTTCCCATTAGTTTTTATAGTGCATTTTGGATAGCCAAAATTATCACTATCTTTCTCCAATACTTAGTAATTACTATCCTGTATCTTAAAAATTTTGATATCCTTTTATCTAATTTTCAGATTCAGATTTAGATCTAGGTCAGTGATCCATTTGAAATTATGTATAAAGTAGTGTTTCATGTTTATTTTTACTATCCAATCTACAATTCTTCCATGACAAGCAAACTACCATTCTTTTCCATTATAAATCTGTGTTAAAAAAACCTTATGAATTCTATTTCTTTTTTTTTTTTTTTTTTTTTGTTTTACAGCACCGGGGATTGAACTCACAACCTCATACTTGCCAGGGAGTTTGGCTCATTGAAGCCAAACTCCCAGCCCTTATGAATTCTATTTCATTGATCTTATGTTTTTCCTTTCACCCTTACCACATCTTTTTATTCCTTTATTGAGGCATAATTGAAAGATTTCATGGATCTAACATAAACATCTTGATAAATTTGAAAATAAGAATATATTTTTTATTCCATCATCACAACCAAGGCACTAAATATAGTAATCATTTAAAATTTTCTTGTGGGTTTTCTAGTATGTTGCTTTTCTTTTTGTAAAAATCATTAACATGAAGTCTTGCAACTTGTTTAAAGTACATAGTACTATGTTACAAACTATGACTGCTATATTGTACATCAGATCTCTAAAATGTACTCATCTTAAATAACATAACTTTTATACCAATTAAAAGTAATTCTCCCTTTTTTCCTTCTTTCTATGCATAGAAATCACTCATCTCTAATTTCTACTTCTAAGTTTCAGATAAGTTATATAAACATAATCATGTGATATTAGTCCTCCGGTGACTGGCTTACTTCACTCTAGGTTCATCCATAATGTTATAGATCATAGAATTTTTCTTTTCAAGGCTGTGTAATATTCTATTGCATATATATATATATATATACACACACAATATCTTAATCCACTCATCTGTCAGAGAAAAGTTTGTGTTGTGTAACATGTTTAATTGTAATATTCTTATAACCCTTAAGAAAGTAAATTTCAAAGGCACAATGAAATAGATATCTCCTCATACTTTTTAGGAATATGTATACACACACACACACACACATATATACATATTTATATATATATTTAGTATGTGGATAAGTTGGAACACATACACTTTATTCACTCTGTTGCTAGAAATGTAGACTTTACTTATTATTATGGTCTCAAGTTTTATTCATTTTCCTACTAATTATTAAATTTATGTTCTTTAATGAGAAGTTCTCCACTAGATAAATGTACATTTCCTTTGCCCATTTTTTATTAGGCTTCTAGGTTGCTTATGTAGTTTGCAAATGTTAAATTTTGCTGCTGTAAACCTGGGTGTGTATGTATCTCTATAGTATGAGGTCATTAATCTTTCAGGAAAATATTCAGTAGAGTTATAGATGAATCAATTGGAATTTCTATTTTTAAATATTTTATGAATCTTCTTACTCTTTTCCATAATGATTTTATTAGTTTACATTTTCCTCCCAAATTTAGAAGGATTTCTTCTCCCCTACATCCTGACCAGCACTGTTTTTCTGTGTTCTGGATAACAGGAATTCTTACTGAAGAAAGCTAGAAGTTCACTGCTATTTTTACTGGCCTTTTGCTAATGTCTAAAGATGTTAGACATTTTTGCATACTTAATGGCCTTTTGTGCTTCATATTTTGAAAGTTTCTATTCACTCATTTACCCATTTTCTTATTTGGTCATTTGTTCTTTCTGGTCTTTTTGAATTCTTTGTATTTTTCTGGATATTAAGCTGCTATCACAAGAGTAATTAGCATTCTTTTTCCCATTCTGAAGGTTGTCCCTTCACCGTGTTGTCTGTTTATTTTGCAGTGCAGCATTTTTAATTTTATAAAGTCCCACTTGTTGATCACTGGTGTTATTCCTTGGGCTATTGAATTTCTGTTTTGAATGTCCTTGCCAATGCCCATTTCCTCAAGTGTTTTTCATACTTTATCTTCCAGAAGTTTTTGTGAACCTGGTTATTATATTTAGATCTTTGATCCTTTTGATTTGATTTTAGTACAAAATAAGAGAAATTGATCTTGTTTCATTCTTCTGCATGTGGACAATCAATTTTACCAGTACAGTTTATTAAAGAGGCTATGCTTTCTACAGCATATGTTTCTAAACTCGTTGTAAAAGATCAAATGACTAAAAATACATGAGGTTGTTTCAGTATCTTCTATTCATTGATCTCTGTGTCCGATTTTTTGTCACTACCATACCAGCTTTATTTCTATGCCTCCATTGCATAATTTAAATTCTGGAATTGTAGTGTCTTATGATTTGCTCTTTTTTTTTTCTAGGATTGCTTTGCTTTTGTGGTTTCTTCTTGTTACATAGAGATTTTAGGATTATTTTTCCTATATCTATGAAGAATGTCACAGGCATTTTAATAGGAATCCTTCTAAATCTATAAATCATTTATGGTAATATGTACACTTTAACAATATTAATCTTGCCTATCAAGGAAGAGGGGGTATCATTCCATTTCCTAGTGTCCTGCTCAATGTCTTCAGAGTTACACTTTTTCTTACATAGGCCTTCTATATCTTTGGTTAGGTTGACTCTTGGTATTAATTTTTTGGAAGGTATTGTAGATTGTAGATGGGATCATTTTTATGATTCATTTTCTAGGGGAATAATCATTGTGCACGGAGCTGGGCATGGTGATGCACACCTATAATCCTAGCACTTGGGAGGAAGGAGAATTGCCATGAATTTGAGGCCAGCCTGGACTATACATACTGAGTTTGAGGCCATCCTGGACTACATAGTGAGATCTTGTCTTTAAAAAAGTTGTTGTATACAAAATGCCATTTTTTGCCTTGATTTTGTATCCTGCCTCAATGTTGAATTTCTTTATTGGCCCAAAGACTCTTCTGGTGTAATGTTTTAGATCTTCTTTGTAAAAGGATCATGCTATATTCAAATAAGGATATTTAGACTTCTTCATTTTTTACTGAAATTCTATTTTGTCAAAATTTTTATTCTGAAGGGATTTTGGATTTTATCGAAGGGTTCTGTTTGCATCTCAAGATGTTCATGTGATTTTTATCCTTAAATCTATTTGCATAGTGTTTCATTTGTTGATTTGTGTAGGATGTACCATACTTGCATTTCTGGGATGAAGTCAGTTTGGTATTAACTATTATTTTTTAAATGACGTGTTGCATTCTGTTTTCAAGTATCTTATTAAGGATTTTGCATCTATATTCAGCAGAGTCACTGGCTTATCTGTTTATTTGTTGAGTCTTGGTATGATTTTGGTATCAGGGTAATGCTAGATTCCAGTGAGAGTTTTGCAGAGCTCCTTTTCAATTTCATGGAAGTTTTTGAGAAGTATTGGTATCAGTTCTGATAAAATTCAGTGATGAATCCATGGGGTCCTTTTTTTTCCTCTTAGCTGAAATAGTTATGACTGTTTCAATTTCATTGTCTATTATTGATCTGCTCAATTCTCTTAGTTCAATTTTGGAAAGCCATATGTGGCTAGGAATCTATCTATTTCTTCTAATTTATTGGAATATGTTTTTGAAATAGTTTCTTATTATCTTCTGAATTTCAATAGTGCCTGCTATAATTTTATCTTTTTCATTTCTAGTTGTATTAAACTGAATCTTTTTTATGGCTTGGATAAGGTTTTATAAATCATATTTACCCTTTAAAAAAGCAAATCTGCTTCATTAGTATTTTTTATTGAAATTTTACCTATTTCATTGCTTTCTACTTTAATTTTTGTAATTTCATTGTATCTACAAAGTTTGTGTTTTGAATGCTTTTGTTTTTCTAAGATTTTGAGATATGTCATTAGGTTAATTTCTTAATGCTCTATTTTTCTAATGTAGGCACTCAGATACAAACTTCTATTTTAGATTGCTTTAATTGTGTCCCATTGGTTCTGACCTGTTGTATTACTCCTGTCGCTTAGTTTTAGGATTTTTAAAAATTTCTTCACTGATTTCTTCCATGAACTACTGATTATTCAAAAATGAATTATTTAACTTCCATGTGCTTGCGCATTTTCCACATTTACTTTTGCTAGAGCTACAGATTTCTAGTTTTATTTCATTAAGTGACAGAATGTGAGAGATTATTTCAGTTCTTTTTTTATCTATGTAAATAAGCTTTCTGATCTAAAATATGGAGAAAGTTCCATGGGTTCATGAAAAGAATATATATTTTGTTGCTATAGGTTGACATATTCTACAGATATTGTTAAATCAATTTGCTCAATTATTTTGTCAAATTCTGATAGTTCTCTGTCAGTTTTTTCTTAAATCTGGATGACCTATTTGGATTAGTGAGGTATTGAAGTCCCCCAATATGACTGTATTGGTATCTCTCCATTATTCTATCCATTATTTTAAATTGAGTAACTTTTGTTTTATACAGTTGGGTTCAACGACGTTCAGTGTGTATAAATTTTATACACATTGTTATATTGCTATAGCTTCTTCATAAATCATTTCATTTACCAATACTGAGTAACATCCCTTGTTTGTTTGGATAAGTTTTGATTTGAAGTCCACAATGCCAGAAATTAGATTAGCTATTTGCTTGCTTTAGGCCTTTGCCTGCAAGGATTATCACTTTCCAATGTTTTACTTTCAGTTTATGTGTTTCTTTATAGATGAGGTTTGTTTCCTAAAGATTCATATAGTTTCCAATCAATGTCCTGTGATTGAGTAGACAAAATTATTTATACTTATTATTATTATTATTGAAATACATTTCCTGAACCCCTTCACTGTGTTATTTTATCAGTATTGATTTATTTATGTTTTTCTTTTGTTTAAGTACTCACCCCGATAGATGTATTCATTCCGTTGGGCTCTTTGGTGATATTGTCCTCACTTGGTCTTGGATAACTTTGAGTACTTTCTGCAATGCTGATTTGGTGATCATAAAATGTTTTAGATTCTCTTTGTCCAAAAGTCTTTATTTCTGCTTAAGTTATGGAGAATAATTTTGCAGGATATAGTATTCTGAACTGGAATTGTTTTCTTTTAGGTCTTGAACATCTTTGCTATAATGTGTCCTGGCCATTTAGGTTTTAGTTGGGTGATCTACTGTTATAATGATAGGCTTGCCTTTATAAGTTACTGCATGTTATTCTCTAAAAATTTTTAATATTCTTTCTTTATACTGAATTTCTTGTATTTTGATTATGTTGGTGTTGAAGAGGATCTTTTTTACGCCATGTATATTTGGGGTTATAAATAGGTTTTACCTATATATTCATTTTATTCACTAGAATTGGAAAAATTTGACTATGCTTTCAGTGAACTTCTTTTTTTAACTGTTAGTGATGTCTTCTAGTATTTCTTTAGCTCCTGTAACAGTGTTTTATTTGAGTCATCTAGTAGTGGTCAGATCCAGCTGCCACAGTATCTTGCTTTTAATGTATCACTGAATACATGATCTATATCAACCTTGTCTTCAAGTCATAGTGCTCTCTTCTCAGATTGCTTGTGTCTGCTGCCCATACTTTAACTGAATTGTTGATATTCAAGATTTCTGTTTGGTTCATTTTATAATCTGTAATTCTCCACTAAAGTGGTAATTTATATTCTACATTATTTTCCTCAGTGCTTCATGTGTTTGTATCTTTCTAAATTCACCGATCAACTTTTTAATTTTATCATTTATCTGTTTCTCTACATCTTCTTTGTGCTTAATGTGTATTCAGGAATTGCTTCCTCTATCTGCTTTGGATCGAAGTGAACTTCGATCTCTTCAATTATATTGTCTCTTTGTTATTTGGATTCTTTGTGTGAAAATTTCTCCATTTCTTTGCCTATCAGCTCAGTTTCTGTAGAATTGTGAGTTTGTGGAGGAAATTTGTTGCTTTTTTTTCTTATGATTTTTTTATTTTTTACTGTGCATTGAAGATCAGTTAGGATAGGAAGCTCTGCTACTACAGTAGGAATTCTTTAGTATGTGGTTACCCCCTAAATTGTGTCCTTGGCTGTGGATATAAGTCAGTGTGCATCACCTGCTCCACTATTTCAAAGAACTGAATACAATCTCAATCACTTGCTTGCAAGAAGAAAATAAATTCCCTTGGTGTGTGGCATAGAGCACTGTGAATACTGCTTCTTTACATTGCCATGTTGTAGACCTCTTTGGGCAAACTTTTAAATTCTGTATTTTCACGGCATGTATATTTCATGTAACTTGTTAAATTTATTACCATAAAATTATTTGCTTTAAATATGTGTAATATCTTTACCGGTATCCATTCTTTTATTGCTAGGGTTATGTTTTATTTTTTTTTCTCTCCCTCTTTTTGTCTGTTTCATAGTTTTGCTTCAGAGTTAAATATCACTGACATTTTAAAGGATTACTTTTAGGGCCGGGTGTTTGGTTCAGTGGCTTAAGCACCTGTCTGGCAGGTATGAGGTTGTGAGTTTGATCCCCAGTGCCGCAAAAAAAATCAATAAATAAATAAAATAAAAGATTACTTTTACTTCATTTACACATTTTTTGCTGATTTTTCGTGTTTTGTTTGTTTTACTTTTTTCATTTTGAAATCTACTCCTATACTGATTCATCATTTTGCTTACTTTGGGTATAATATACTGTTCTTTTTCTAGATAATCAATGATAGCAATATAGATCTTAATGTGAGATATTTCTTGTACTGCAAGCAATTGATCTCACAAATCAGATTCTGTGTACTTTAACTTTATCTTACAACTTTATCTTTTTATGCTCTTATATTTTTTCCTAATTTCCTTTTCCTTTGAGACATGAAATCTTTAAATGTATGCAGCTTAACTTCCTGGTATTTGTAGGTCACAAAGATAGCTCCCTTTTAATTATTTTTGATTCACTCCTATTTGTTCAAATAACTTATTTTTTTAAATTTTCTAAATTCTTTTATTATGGTGCACAATATGGTTTACCTCAGTAAACGTGCCTTGTAAATAATGTGTGTGTGTGTATATATATATATAGATAGATAGATAGATATTTCCATTAGAGTATTCTATAAATGTACTTTGTTCCAGTCTAGTACAAAATATTTTTCAATGATTTTCTGTCACCTCTTCTGACAATTACTAAAATATACCATTGAAAATCCAAAACTAATTGCATATATATTTATTTCTCCCTTTGGTTCTATCCATTTACTTTGTTGAATATTAAGCCTGCATTACTATTGTCATACATACTGAGGTTGGTTATGTCTTCTTGATGACTTATTTATTTCATCAGTGAGGAAATGTCTTTGCTCCTAATCATAACGCTTGTTTCAAAAACAAGTTTGTCTAATGTTAATATAATGCTGTCAGCATTTTGATTAATATTTATATCTTCCATTAATTTTATTATACTTAACATCTTATTATCTGGAGTAGACATACTCTATCATGACCTGGAATGTGACACACTTTAATTCTCTCATACTACATACAAACCGAAATTTTGACTTGCTTCTGATTAATAGAATAGGTGATAAATTGTCACTCCTTTAGTCAGATTATAAGATATAAACCTTCAGTCTATAACTGAAAAGAGTCTACCTTGTTGGCTTTCAAAAAATAGATTGCTAAGATTATGAGATGGCACATGAGAGAGCCTCTCCCAAAGAAATAAAGCTGACATTATTATCTGAGCTGTGAACCAACAAGAAAATGGGGACTTCACTGTTATAACCATGAGGAGATGAATTCTGCCCACAACTGAGTAAGATTTGAAGGTTTTCCTTTACTTGAGCCTATAACTAGAGAACACTGTTGGCAACCATCATGGAAGTTTTATGTGTCACCGTGAAGTGGACTCAGATGTGCCGGTGCTCATGTTACTTACACATTGAAATTAGATAATCATGGTTTTTAAGGTGAAAAGCTTGTATTAATTTGCAATATAGCAATTGAAATTTAATAAAGTGAAATTATATGTAAATGTGCTTTTATGATATTTTTAATAAATAGCACTTTGTTTTTATCTAGTCTGAGGATTGTTACCTCTTATTTATATGCACA
This sequence comes from Dasyprocta punctata, assembly GCA_004363535.1. Classification (NCBI taxonomy): domain Eukaryota; kingdom Metazoa; phylum Chordata; class Mammalia; order Rodentia; family Dasyproctidae; genus Dasyprocta; species Dasyprocta punctata. The sequence goes on from RJWM01033520.1 coordinate 15,544, forward strand.
TTTTAGTTTTTGCTGTTTCAGTGCTAAGGGTTGAACTCTGGTCCTCAGACACTCTATGTAAGTGCTACCATGGAGCTTAAAACCCAGTCTCAATTTTTACCATTTAATTGAAGTACTTATATCAATTATGTTTGTGATTTTTTTAAAGTTTGGGTTGAAGACCATCTTCTTATTTATTTTCTTTCAGCACCAATTTTACTTTGTTCATTTGTTTCTCTTTTCCTTTATTTTTCTGTTAGGATATGTTTCTGAAATCATTTTTTGTGCACTGACTGATATTTTAGTTATGTCTATCTTACTTTTTAGTGATTATTTTAGGATTAACAATACACATGTCAACTGCACATATTACTATGCTCTGCTACATACCCCTCTAGTTTTTATATCCTACACTATATGCTTTCATTTTATTCTACATACTGGATTAACTTCACAATACATACATTGCTATTAATAACTTCTTTAAATGTTAATTAATATAACACAAAAATAAAACTGAGAAAAATTCCGTATTTATCCAAATGCTTAATGGTTCTGATGCTTTTCACTCCTTTACATAAATATAAATCTACACCCAGTGTTTTCTTCTCTCTAGGTTGAGATCTTGCACACTTCTCACACTGCAGGTGTTCACATGAAATGACTTTATCTGACAATGTCTTTATTTTCTTGTAGCTTTAAAAGATTTTCTCATTTGATATAGAATTATATGTTTCCAATATCTTTGCTTATTTCACTGATTCAATTATGTACCACTATAGTTTTTTCTGCCTGGCAATGTTTCTGAGGGAAAATTATTATTTCTACATTTATTCATGTTATACAATGTAGTATTTTTCATCTTAATATGTCTCTTTATCACTGATTTTGTACAAATTGATTATGATATGACTTGATTTGATTTATTTGATGTTTATTTTGGTTGGAATTTCTTAAATTGTTGGAAGTATATAATCTTTAAAACTCAGACTTTTTCTTAATTTTTCAAATATTTAAGTATTTTTCCTCTACAAATTCTTATTCATTTACCTGTTTGATATTATTGCCTAGATAAATGAGATATTCTGTTTTTTCTTCACTTATTTGTCTTCTTGCTTTCTATTAAGTAGTTTCATTTGTTCTTCTTTCTTTCCCTTCCATTTTGAATAAACTTCAATTTTAATCAATCTGAATTAATGCTTATATATAATTAGAGATATATAATTTAGATATAAAGAATAGAGTTCTCTATAGTTCTTTGACAAAGGAGTTTTCCCAAATTGTAGGATAAATAATGCTTGAGTTTAACAGGTCAAAATATACTCCTGTGGCTGTATTTCATTTGGGAAAGGGAAGGAAACACAGGAATTTAGACTTAATAGTAACAGACAGAAATACGAGAAGAAAATAACAGAAAAAATTAATAACAGATTAGCAGAAAAGCCAAAAACTTTTGGTGCAGTGAGTTAGGCAAAGGATCTGTACTGCATAAGGCACATTTTTCTATTGATGCCACATAAATAAATAGAGGAAGATTGAGCTGCATGACCTAGGGTAAAGCTAACATACCACATGAGCCTGTGCTTTCCATTATGTCTTTGAGAGACCTGCAGCATGTCATTTTATTTTACAAGCAATTTATAAGGGCAATGAGTTGTTAGGAAACTTCAAAATACAGATGAGGGCAATAGGAATTTTACTAATTCAAATGCCTTTATAAAAAGTGATCTCTACTACAGATGTTCGTGGATATAAAAGGGATGGTATAACAGAGAAGTTAGTAATCCACACTACATAATACCTAATCTGTTCCATATATGCTCAAAGCTGCAGCTTGTTTTTGAAGGGTAGGAAATAATTAATAATGAGATTGATAAAATGTACGGATAAAATTTTCCTTTCATCAGAAATACCTTGGCACAAACAATATACTTGGACATTATATAGCTAAACTTTATTTCTTAATACCTTATATCCTTTCTGACCCAAAGTTTGTAATAACTATTAGGTTTCTTGCAAATAATTGCTCAACATTTGTAGAACAAAGGAGGGTAGCTATATATTGAATAAGAATTGAATTTCAAGGGAAAACTGAATCTTAGATATTTATTTAATGACTGAGCAAAATAAATGAGGGTTCTGTTGAATTGTTGAATGTCCCATATGAAGCAAATAGGTATCAGAGTTACTGTGAAGTAGTATATTGATGAAGAGAACAAGTCAAAAAGGTAAAATACATGGTAGTGGGAATACAAAATAAGGGTAGTATTCAGAAATCTCAGTTTTTTAATTTTATTTGTAGTTAACAAACTTTGAAACAGTTGGCAACCATTTCCATTAGCTGTTTTTACACAGAAAATAGATGATTTTCTGGGGCTAGAAGTATCTGTTACCAAAGAATCCTTGAATAATATATCATTCTCCTAGTGAGAAGATGAATGATCATGTTTGGAATTTGAAAATTTTCAAGGGTTTTGGGAGTCGTAAGGGTGCTAGAAAAATAAAGTGATCTGTAAGAGCTGCCAAAGAGCAAACAGAATTTAAGAAGGCATCTGAGGCTTCAAGAATTTGTTGCATAGGTTAACATGAAATGTCAACACTTCAATGAAAAAAGAAATCTTTGCTCAACAAGCTAAAAAAGGTTCTAGAACTTTATATAAATCTATGCTGGGACTTACGGATTTCAAACAATACAAGAGTCTATGAAGCACCAAGTTATCAAACCATACAACAATTTTGTTCTTCAAGAAGTTATGTTGAAGAATTTGAAAGTCTTCAATTCTCAGAAGTAGCTCTAGTGGTCATCAGAAATGTGAGGGGCATATTTATGGGGATTATAGCTTAAAGACATTTGGGAACTGGTAAAAGATGTTGTCTCAGAGAAGATTTATTGGGAATCCTTTGCTTATAATTTCATTTATATCTCAAAATTTTTCAATATTTAACTCAGTGTCAATTTTCACTGTTGTATCTCTACATGTTTTCATCTATTAAAGACTTCTGTTTACTTGATGATGGTCTCCTATATTGGGGTGACTTTATTCATGGTAAACTGAAGGATTGTTAGTATTCTGGTCTTCTGATCTCTGATGTCCTATCAATGTTGTATCAATGTCCCATCAAGTTTAGCTTACGGCATTGCATGACTTCTTCTCAGGCTATTGAAAGTTTTTCAAACTCTTCCTGCAGTACAATTCTGAAGGCTTCTTAACCTTATAGGAAAAGTCACAGAAATGACCCTACCTCTCAGGTGCCAATATCTTTCCTAGTTACTTTCCTTGTTATTGAGACAAAATACTCAGCACCTAAAACTCAATGGAGGAAAGATTAATTTTAATTCACAATCCGTAGATGTTTCAGTCCATAGTCGGCTGGCTCCATGACTGGATAGCACAACAGAAGGGCATCACAGACGATGGTTGCTTATAGTGATATAGAGTATACAATGTAGGAATGACATATGGACTTTGAAATAAAACAAAGGTAATATTATAACTCACAATCTGCTAGATGTGCAAAATGCTGAGTTCGTGTTCTCTAAAATCATGGAATGAATTCTTGAAACAACAGCAGCTAAAAGTATGAAGCATTTATTGAGAGAAAGATTGTTTCTGTCTCAGAGAGACACAAGGCCAAGAAAGTGGATAACCCACTATTCCCACCACTCAAGAATGTTTTATTGAGGAAAGTCATGAAGTGAGGTGGGTTCAAGGTGGGACAAAACTATGGTAAACTAATAAGTTTGCAAGTATAATAAGATTATAATAGCTTAGGTAATAATAATTAAATGGGGATCAAGTGAGGAAGCAAGTCACTCATCAAGCACACATGGAATGAACAAGGATTTTCCACGACATTTTGTTCCCCCACCCAAGGTGATTGATGCCTATTTAGAACATCAATCACTGTGGTTCATCCCTAGAGCAAGTACTAGGTGTAATCATTCCTGTGTCTTAAAGCCTGGTCTTCAGTGAGTGTGCTTCTGCCACAATTGTCTTCTGGGCAGAGGGCCCAGTACTCTATAACTGCCTAGAATATTTATAATTAACATAGTTATCTGCAATAATGTCATGGAAGACAGGAATCAGAAAGAGAAAGGAAAAAACAGTAGGGTGAACATAAACCTTTCCAGGCCATGCCACCAGTGACTACCTCTGTCAGACAGATACTACCTCCTAAACACAAGTCAACTATAAGTTCATCAACTGAGCATTCATAATTATCATGCTCCCATGATCCAGTCACCTGTCAAAAGCTCCACCTATGTATGCATGAAGTTTTGGGGTGATTTCTAGATATAAATGATACAAACATTAAAAAATAAGTGAGTAGTCATGTGCAATCTCTTTAAGAAAACCAGTGAGTTATAAGAATGATCTCATTTGTGGCAATAACATGAAATAAATAATCCCATACTCATCCCTATATTATGGTTTTAATGTGTATAATGATAAATTAATATATTTTATCTAAAGAATTCCTTACCTATTCATAATCATCTCAAAGACACCTGCCACATCATCATAACTACCATGGCCACAAAATGTTATTTCAAAGGAAGCACGATGAGTTTCTATTGTGAAAATAAAAATCTATTCTGTGCAACACTGAGCAAGAAAATCTTCTATGCCTATGACTGAAATTTTAAAGGATGCATAGGTCAAATATGAGATTGTAATAATAGAGGAAATTATTGTATTGCAACCACATTTATTATGGCATAGATATAGATGTCCCCACAAAGTTTCATGGAAACATAGGTGAGACTTTTTCAGAGGTGGCTGGATCTAGAATGTGAGATACTGAAATTGATTCATGGTGCAATCCTAGGGCACTAGGGTTAAGGGTGTGAGTGCTACCTTCCTTAAATAGTCTGGATAAGATAAAAGGGGCAGAAAGACCCTGTTAAAGTCCCTCATTGTTTTTGCTACCTTGTGGATGCCAAGAACTGTTCTCTAGGATGCCCCTCTGCGAAGCCATCTACCTTGGAGTCTGCTGATTATGGA
>RJWM01033521.1:0-20530 GCA_004363535.1 Dasyprocta punctata
GATGAAAGGCCAACTTAATTAAGAAACCTTCAGTTTAAAATGGGAACTAATACTCTTTCATTCTTTTTAATTTCATGATTCAAGTATGTAAAATGTTTTTGAAAAAATAAAACAAAATTTCATAACAAAATAATAAGAAGATAATAGTTAATACACTATGTATTGGTATCTACAAAGTAGTTCATCAGAGTACAAGACATAAACCAAAAAGATTCTTACAAAAAAAAAAAACAAATCCATATCACAAAGCTTTCTTTTAAAAAAACTGAGAAAAATTACTATAAATGAGATAAATTAGCAATTTTAAGATAAATTTAAAATATTAAAACAAATTCAAAATAGTAAAACAAATTTAAAATGTTAAAATATTTTTTAAAAAACAGAATTTGTGATTTTTGGAAGTACTTGATCTTTTCCCTACTTTCCCTTTTATTTTGCTCTTTGTTTATATATACAATTATATATATCTATATACAGAGTCTGGTAAAAATGTATCACACTTCACGCAAAGAAAACTAATATGATGTTTTTTCAACGGATGGTGTTACCTTTGTATGGTAACACCCTAGGGTCCTTTCATAAGACCCTAGAGGATGTTGTATATCACAGAAAACCCTTTAGAGAAGAAATTGAAAATGCATGTGCAGCAATCTCAATGACCAATATTATCCAAGCAGTTCTTCATACTAATAAAAGTCTGGAAGTTAATGGCTTCCACTTTGAGCACCTCTTTTAATTATAGAGGACGAAAGTAACTTGTATTAATCTCATGTTATCTCAATAAATTTAGTATTAAAATATTTATTTAAATTTTCCTTTTCCTGAAGTATGTATACATTTTTGACCGACTCTGTATATATACAAATATATATAGATAGATACATTCATAAATAATGTATAAATATGTCTGTGTGTATCTATGTATCTTTTTGTCCATATATATGTGTGTGTGTGTTATTGTTTAAAACATACTATGTGATATAACAGGTATAAAATAAACTCTTTAAAAGAGAAAAATATATGTAGATATACAGAGAGAGAGATTTAGAAATATGGATATATATCTAAATATAGTTTCTCATATAAAAGAAACCACAAAATATTTGACCTTATGTATCTAACTTATGTCATTTAGCATTATGTTCTCAAGCATTATGTTCTCATCCATGTATGAAGGCCTCAAGCTTAACTTTCTTTATGCTACATAGTACTCCATTGTGTATTAATACCACATTATTCTTATCAGTTCGTCTGTTCATGGACATACATACTGTTTCCAAGATCTAGCTATTATAAATTGTGCTTCTCTAAACACGCATATGCATGTGTCCCTGCATATGAAGATTTGTACTCTTTTGGGAAGATACCTAGAATGGGGATAGCTGAGTAAAATGGCACTTCTATTTTTAGTTTTTTAAGTAACCACCACACTGATTTCTAAAGGGGTTGTGTTAATTTACATTCTTACCAACAATGTAGATGTGTCCCTTTTCACCCACATCCTTGCTAGTATTCATTATTAGATATTTTGATGATAGTCCTCCTTTCTGGGGTAAGATGCTATCTCTGTGGTTTTATTTTGTATTTCTCTGATGACCAGCAATAATGAGTAGCTTTTCATATATTTGTTGGCCATTTGTACTTCTGCTAAGATGTGGCTATTCATGTTGGTTGCCCTTCATTTGATTGGGCCTTATATTTTGAAGGAGTCTAAGTTTTGAGCTCTTAATATATTCTTGATATTAGTTCTCTGTGGCAGAACTGGTAAATTGTTTCCATTCTGTAGATTGTCTCTCCTCTCTGTTTTTTCACACTATTTCCTTTGCAGTGCAGAAGCTTTCTAATTTGACACTATCCCATTTGTTGAATCTCAGTATTGTTTCTTGTGCCACTGGGGTTGTGCTGAGTCAATTCTCACCTAGGCTTGTGTCTTCAAACAATTCACTCTTACATGGTGCTAACAACTGGGCTTTAGTTTCGTTGAAGCAATGTTTTGCATGATAAGCTATTTTTCATCTTCCAGAGGAAAAGTAGAAAGCCCTTCATGATAAAGAGAATTGAACCTCTAAGAAGAGACGGTGGAGGGTGAGAGAGGAAAGCATGTCCTGCTCTTGTTGCTTCCCTTCCTTCACATGCTTACTCCCAGAACTCAGTGAGACTCTGTGGCCTTACACTTGCTCTCTGGAAACACCCATGTCTGTCTGATGCCAAGGGTTTTGAGCAAAGGCCAGGGATAAGTCTGTCACCAGAATCCACTGAAAAGGCAAAAGATGTTATTTCTGAAGAAAAGAAGGAATTTAATGCTTTGCTTCATTTTTGAAATTGGAATTTGAATGACGCCTGCCTTCTTTGTTTTAAGACAAAATCTACTCTTGCTGCGTTAAGAGTTAAGACTCTGTACAAAATTGTCCAGCATGTTTGCCAATTTTGTGGTGAGAAACAAGCTATTTTCATTTTGGAACTTATTAATGACTTCTGAAAGGTGTTTGAACTCATATACATAATTTTAAAGCCACATAATTTGTATTGCTGAGGTTTAAAAGAATCAAAGAAAGAAAATTATCTCAAGCTGAAAGCTTTAACTACCATGTTTCAACCTGAAGGTATTTTTTAATCAGAAACTCTTAATGGATCTTTGACAATAATGCTAGGAACAAAGTTGCTTTAACTCAGGAGGGTACCAACTAAATGAAAGAGAACACAGCTAATTGCATGGTAATTGCTTTATATACAATACCTGAAACTTGGTATTAGTCATTATGAATGATGACAGATGGGTCACGATGTCTCTGCTCACTTTAGCACTGCAATTGGCAAGCAGAATTCAATTAATTTTCACATTTCCATATGAATGGTCTCATTGATAGCACTTAATAAGCTTTTCATTTTGTCCTGTTTTATAAGTTGTTTACCTCCTGAAAAATGATATATTTTGTTAGAGTAATCACATCAAAAAAATGCTAAGAAAATTTTCTGGAAAACATTTCTACTCAAGATTATCCTTGATCTATTGAATTTAAATGTAAGTATTCCATAACGGTACAGCTATTAAAGTGGATGACTCAAGTCGTTCCACTAAAATTGTCCTTTTGGTGGATTTCACAACCCTAAATGATCAATAGCCATTTTCTAATGAGTCATTTCCACCAAAGGCATAGCTTAGTGTTCTATGTGAGCTTTAGATACCTCATTCTTTGGTATTACTGTCTTGCAAAGACAAAGCATAGTAAGAGTTATAACTTATAAATAAAAACATTAATAAGTGCAAAAAAGTAATTGCATTTGGAACATCAGGTGTTCTCACAAGTATAACATTATTTCTCACAATAAAACTATGAAGCAAATAAGGCAAAGACCATTATTTTCATTTGTTATTCAGTCTTTTCAGGGAACTGTCTGTTTCTTCTAGGTGAGCAAATTTTTAGCACAAAAAATTGTTAGATCATTGCCTTTTACTGCACATCTTTTTGTTGCAATGATTCTTTGTTCATTTATGATGGCAGCTTTTTGTGTCTTCCCCTTTTTGTTAGCTAATCTTTGTCAATTTAGTGATCTACTATTGTTTTTCCTATTCTTACTTGGTTTATCACTGCTCTGAGACTTTTTATTCTTTCTCCCCTACAAGCTTTGGATTTAGTCTGTTTCTCTTTTTCTACTTTCCAGAAGTATAAAGTCAGGTTGGAGATTTGAGACATTTCTTCTACTTTAACTTATGAATTTACCATTATGGAATTTTTTGACATTGTTTTCACTATATCCTCTGACTTGGAATATGTTGTATTTTTACTTTGATTCACTTCGAAATATTTTCTGATTTCCTTTATGACTTCTTTGACTCTAGTTGTAAAAGTGCTTTGTTTATATCCACATATGTGTGGACTTTCTAATTTTAGTTATGCTATTAATTTGCAGCTTCATTCAATTGTAATTGGAAGAGATACTTTCAATGATTTGTTTTCTTTAATTTTTTAAGACTTCTCTTTTTACTTACTTTTTTTTTTTTTTTTTTTTTTTTTTTTTTTTTTTTTTTTTTTTTTTTTTTTTTTTTTTTTTTTTTTTTTTTTTTTTTTTTTTTTTTTTGCTATTTTACAACAAGACAAGTTCTATCTTAAAGAGTATTCTATGGGCATTTAAGAAAACTATGTATTCTACCTTTCTCGTGGGAGTGTTCTGTACATATCTGTTAGGTCTACTTGCTCCATATGTTGTCTCTGTCCTTGATATCTTCTCTGATACTAGCTGTTCTATCCAAATGGGGTATTAAAGTTTCCTTTGATTATGCAGTTTTTTATTACTTCCTTGAATTCTGTCACTATTTGAGCTTGAATGCATGAAGGTTCATAATTGTCATAACTTTTGTTGAACCAACATTTTATTGTACATCCAGTCTTTCTGGGTGTTTTTGGTAAATGTTTCTGACTCAAAGTCTATATTCCTACGGTCACTGATTCTCTCTTTTGGTTAGCATTTGGATTAAATATCTGGTTCTAGCCTTTCATTTTCAGTGGAGAATAGGGCATTACTTTGTTAATTCAGAACTTTCTAAAGATAGAAATGTTACAAATAGCAATGCTTCCACTTTACCTGGCCAAAAATGACTTCCAGGGTATGAATAAAAATAGTGGGTTCTCACAGACTGAATGCCAAGGCCACTTAGGCAAAAAGCCAAAGAAGAATCTCAGATATAGCCAAGAAAATGTCATTGACCTCAGTGACGGCCACGCATGAAAGAACGACTGACAGACTTCTTGAGGTACTGATGACAGTGTGTACCCTACCTGGATATTCTTTTAGTCCCTTAGAAGAGGTGACCAGTGAAGTCACCAATTTCAAGTGATATCCGTTGCACAAGCACACCTTAGAAGCTGCTAAGCAATCCAGTTTGGCTGCCTAAACTAGATATTGTTGATTCAACAGGCCAAGACCCATTCTTTGCCTTTAGAACATTTTAGGCCTGCTAGCCCAAGGAACTGCAGTTGCCTGTAACTTTCATGCATGCTCATTGCTATTTCCACCATTGGGTGCACCAGCATCTCAGATTTTGAACATATCAGTTACCTGAGACTGCTGCCACATATACATCATTTAAATGCCAACTCCTTGCTTATTTTGTGACCAGGTCACATGTGACACTGTTGCATGAACTGTCCATTCTCATTTCGATGCTCAAAAACTCTACCAATAAAACTGAAAAAGCTCCATAGACCTCAAGTATCAAGTGGAAATAGTACATTCAAGATTGCTTTCATTTGAGTTGCTAAAGTACTACTGGGTTTCATTAACAAAGGGCTAACACAATGAAAGGGACCTCATAGAGGATGCTTTATCTCTACCACCTTGAGCCTAAGGTTAAAAGGCATTTCTACTGATAGCTTTGCCAAACTAAAGCAGATGGGTTCCATTGGTTTGCAGTTTCAATCTGGCTACTAGATGCTACTAAAGACAGGTAATCTGTCCAATGAGCTAAAATATATGCAAAAGTGGTGGCCATGTAGGTCGATCCTGCTACCATTTTTTCACTACACTTTCATCGGTTCATGAGTCATTGGCAAAATCCTAGCCTTTTGGTCAGAAGATGATAACTAAGTGAACATACTATTAAAAGATTCCCAAAATAAGATTGAGGGTTATGAAAATAGCTTGCTATCTAAAAGAGACAAATACATATTATTCATATGGGCACTGAGACTACCTTAGCTGTTTCTGTGAAGAACTCATAACATCTTTTTGATATCCCATATGACTTCACTGTGAGCAAGGAACATGCTTTACTGCCCCCAAGACACAAAAGATATTCACATACTAAGCTGAGATAACTATGATTATTTTATATAGGAAAAGGGTGTTTTTGCACATTTGATTACATCAAGTAGCTTCCTATAAGGCTGCGGTGGTAAATTTACAGCATGCATGCCACAGTGGGCTATTATCATTGAGAGCTCTAAATGGTTCCCCATCACTGCTTGTATCAGTCAGTGTTCACTAGAGAAACTGATATAACACAAGATATACAAATGCGCATGAATTTACAAAAGTAACTTTAAAAAGTCACCCACAGAGTCTGATGAGGAAGCGTGCAGAGAGTGTCTGCACACTGGAGACTGAAGGATTCTGTCAAAGTTCTGGAGCTTACTGTAGTGTCACATGCAAGTCCTATGCAGTGTCCGATGAGTCTGTGCTGGAAGTCAGGAGATGATGTCCAAGGTGAAGGTGAAGGCTGGAGCTCCTGCAAAGAAACAGAAGCAGATGGATCCTTCTTCATTTCCCCATTATACCATCCAGATGACAAACCACCCTAGCTTGGGTCTCTGACAACCTAGGGTGTGGAATTGCTGAGCTGGTTTAGTTAAATTTCTCTTACTCAGGTTGACACGGTCAATCAACCATCACACTGCCATCACGAATATATTCTGAACTATGCAGACATTTCCTAAATGAAATCACATGGATCTTTACATGAGCAAGCCTACACACAGAGGAAAAGACAGTGAGCAGACAAAAACAGGAGATTTGGTGATGCTGGCCTCAAAGGCTGAAGTGATACAGCAACCTGCCAAGAAATGCCAATAGTCACCAAAGCCTGAGAAAGACAAAGACACTCCTTCTCAGAACTCCATGGGGAGTACAGCTCTTTATAAATCTTGATTTTGGTCCAGGAAAACTGAATTTAGTCTTCTATTCTTCAGAACTATGAGGAAAAAAATCCATTGTTTGAAGACATCAATTTTGTAATAACTTGTTACAACAATTATAAGAAACAAATGCAATAGCATTTTTAAATGGACTAAAAAAAAATTATCCAAAGGGAATGTGAAGAGAACAAAGAGAAACAGGTCTAGGAAAAATCCCCGTTGTGCTCCAGTAATCAGTAATAAGGTAAAGAAGAAATAAATTGCGGAAGAAACCCAAGAGAAGCCTAGAATTAGATTGGAAGACTGAAGAGGCACATTACGAAAGAAAACAAAATATTTTAAGAGGTAGGAAGTGATCAAATGTGCAACATCTACTGAGATTTCAGTGTGTGTTATAAAGAAATCTCTGATCATTTTTAAAAAGTGCATTTCAGAGTGGCAGTGGGAATGAAAGCCAGGCAGGAATGAGTTAAGATGAATTAGATATAACTAGGTCAAAATGGCAAGAGAAGCAAACTTTTCGTAAAAAGTTTTTCAGTGAAAGAACGACAAGAAATGGCCAACAAAAAGAAAAAGAAATGTATGGAGTCGGCAAATTGCTGCATTTTTTTCGTTGTCCAGAATAATGCTACTTAGCCCTTTTTAGGTAGAAATTCAGTGTTTTTTTAAATTTTAAAACAAAAAATAAAAAAAGGGCACAGAATTTTAAAACAACATGATAGTGTATTAATGATGGTTAATATATTGCATATTTTTTTCTTCAAATAGTTGCTCAGATTACAAGACATAGGCATGAAAAAATGATCTAACAATGAAAGAAGAAACAATTCTTTTTTCAACAGAGATTAGTAGCATAATTATCTATCATATATATATGTAATATTTTCCACAATGGGAACATATATATAATCTTTTCTCTTCTTTCTTTTCTCCTTTACCCCATCCCAGTTGTTCTTTCCTTTCGAACAGTTTCTTCCTCTTTCACTTTTACAATATCTATTGCATAATTTGGATCTTATTTACTCTTTCAGTTTTCTATACTAAGGAGAAATATGATCTTTACACATGTGAGTCTGATTTATTTCACTTATGAGTATGGGCTCAAGTTGCATTCATTTACATATAAAAGCCTCAAGTTTGTCCCTCTTTATAGCTAAGTATCACTCCATTGCATAAAAATATCACATTTTTTTTATCCATTCCATGATTGATGGGCATTTGAGTTGTTTCCAAGATTTAGCTATTACAAATTTGACTGCTTTAAACACGGGTGCACATATATTGCTGTGGTATGATGTTTTCAATTCCTCTAGGAAAACACCCAAAAAGGGAATAGCTGGATTGAGTGGGACCTCAAAATCTAGTTTTCTAAGGAATCTCCACACTGATTTCCACAGTGAATGCACTAGTCTACCCTCCTGCCAACAGTAGAGAAGCATTCCTTTTTCCCCAAAGTCCTACCAAGATTTGTCGTTGGTTGATTTTTTGATAACAGTCAATCATTCTGAAGTGAGACAGAATCTCCGTACTGTTTTAATGCACATTTCTCAAATATTCAGTGATGTTGAACATTTTTTCATGCATTTATTTGGCATCTATATCTCCTCATCTGAGAAGTGTGTGTTCATCTCAGTTACCCATTTTTGGATTGGGTCTTTGAATTGGGGGGCCTGATTTTTCTCAATTCTTTATATGTTCTAGATATAAGTCCTTTGTCTGAGGGACAGCTGGCTAAAACTTTTTCCCATTCTGTGGTTTGTCTTTTCACTCTGCTGGTGATTTCTCTTGATGTACAAAACTTTTTTATAAGATATAACCCCAATGGTTAATTCTTTGAAGAACTTCCCACGCAGTTTGGGTTTTGTTCATAAACTGTCTGCCTACTCCTATGTCTTCAAGATTTCTATCTACGTTGTCTTCCAGCAGATTTAGTGTTTCTGTTTTAATATTTAGATATTTGATCCATTTTAGCTTTATCTTAGTGCGTGATGATAGACATGGGTATAGTTTTAGTCGTCAGAATGTGGAAAGCCAATATATTCAGCACCATTTATTAAAGAGACTCTCCATCTTCCAGTGAACATGTTTGGCCCCTTTGTCAAAGATAAAGTGGCTTTTAGTTGTGTCTGCATCTTCTAATCTGTTCCACTGAGCCTCAGATCCTCAGGGATTTTTTTTTTTTCAGTATCATGTTGATTTTGTTACAGTAGCTTTGTAGTATAATTTCAAGTCAAGGATTGTGATGCATACTGTCTTGCCTTTGTTGCCCAGGTTTGCCTTTGCTATTCTAGGTCTCTTCTGTTTCCAAGTGAATTTTGAGAATATTTTCTCTAGATCTGAAAGGCATGCTAAAGGTATTTTGATCGATATTGCATTAAATCTGTATAAAAGTTTTGGGAGTATGACCATTTTCACAATGTTGGTTCTCCTTATCCATGAGTAAGGGATATCTTCCCATTTTCTGATACTTTCTTCCATCTCTTTTTGACAGTGCTCTAATTTTCAATGTATATATCTTTTACATCCTTTGCTAGATTGATTCTTAAGCATTTAATTTTGGGGGATGCTATCGTGAAGGATGTGGATTCCCTAATTTCACTCTCAGTGAGCTTGTTGTTCGTGAACAGGAATGTTGTTGATTTTTGAGTGTTAACTTCGTATCCAGTTATTCTACTAAATTTGTTTATTAATTCTAGAAGTTTTTTGGTCGAGTTTTGGGGTCTTCTATACAGAGCATCATGTCACCTTCAAATAATGATAGTTCAACTTCTTCCTTTCCTATCATTGCTTTTTTTATTTCTCTTTGTCTAATTGCTCTAGCTAATGTTTCCAGAACTATACTGAATAGGAGTGGTGATAGTGTACATCTTTGTCTATTCCTTTTTCTAGGGTGAAATCTTTCAGTTTTTGGCCATTTAATATGATGCTAGTTATTAGTTTGTCATAGATGGCTTTTATCAGACTAAGGCAAAGACCATCCGTTCTGATTTTCTGCAGGGGTTTTTTTTTATCATGAATAAGTTTTGAACTTTATCAAAAGATTTTTCTGCATCTATTGAGATGATCATGTGATTTTTGTCTTTGGCTCTGTTGATATGATATACTATGTTTATTGACTTTTCTATGTTGAACCATTCCTGCATCCCTGGGATGAATCCCACTTGGTCTTCTTAATGATTTGCTGCATTCTGTTTGCTAGTGTTTTACTGAGGTTTTTTGCTTCTATGTTCTTTAGGAAGATTGGCCTGTAGTTCTCTGACTTTTCGTATCAAAGTTATACTTGCCTCCAGGAATGAGTTAGGGAGAATTGCTTCCCTTTCAATTTCCTTAAAGAGTTTGAGGAGTATTGAAATTAAATCTTCTCTAAATTTCTTATAAAATTAAGTTGTAAATCCATCAGGACTTGGGCTTTTTTGTTGTTGCTGTTTTTGGAAAGCTTTTAATTACATTTTCAATTTCATTGACTGACTAAAGTCTTATGATGAGAAAAAGGAGTATAGGCATGAGAAGGATACAGGATGCACCACTAGGTAACACACCATGAGCATCAAAAGAATCTCAAAGGCATGAGCACAGCTGTTTTGAAGGAATTTCAAAAATTATAGAATTGAGTATGTCACTTGACAAGGTTCAAGGACATCAGTGAAACTTGGATGAGGAACTCAACCCACCCTCAACATAGAATGATTGAAGGTTCACTGATTTCCATAGCAGAAAAAAAAGAATTTTCAGGACTACTCTGTAAGAGGCATGGGAAGGGTTTTATTAGGCAGAAATGAAAAGATACTCCAAGAAATAAGATTGTGGGCCATCAAAAGATAGAGGTTCCTTATGAACCAGGGTTGGGTATATTTATAGGATCTTGAAGGTGTTTTCAAAATGGATGATCTAGTGTGTACACATATTCCTACTGTCTGTCAGGATGTCCATCTGACAAAATATGTGGGCATGCAAATCATTTGTGTGTGTTTCAAATTAAGACTTTCTACCCACTTACAGTATATTCCAGCTTCCTAGGTGATGGAAGGAGAGCAATTTACAGGTGAAAAGGACAGGTTTAAGGTCCAATTTACAGGCTTACTATGGGCTTAAATTCTTTAGGAATTTTTTTAGTGAGTTTTCTTGAAGGAAAAAGTCTTGTGTCCTAAAGTTGCATTCTTTCTTAAAAGTGCAATTTAGAAACCATAATCTCCTTTATGCCTATTTATTTTTTATTTATTTTATCTTATTTCAGTTAAATAGACAAGGTTAAGATTTCTTTTAACCCTGAAATTGTGTCACTTCATGAATATCCACAGTTAAAGGAATAGTGCTATTAAGGATAAAAAGTATTTTCGTGCCACTATTTCCAGCCTGAACACTTCAAACTGTTAAGCTACTCTGACATTTTTGTTCTCCACTTAAATATTTTTCATTCTTTTTCCTGTATTTATGCGATATTAATGAATTCATTTCCGGTAACTTTACCCATCATACATAATCTTTACTTATCTTGCATCCTTCTAATAGCACTTTTCATCTTTCCTTTCTTCCTTTTCTCTTTCCTTCCTACCTTCCTTCCTTCCTTCTTTCCTTTTTCTTTTCCTTCTACCCTTTTTTGTCTCTCCCTCTCTCCCTCCCTTCTCTTCTCTTGGAGCCTCTACTTTCTGTAGATAAAATAGCAATGGTGATAGAACTGATGTCATAAAATTATCTTGAGAATTAAGTTACATAGTACCTGTGAAGCTCAAAGTTGTAGAATTCTAGTAATTAGTTATAATTATTCTGACTGCTAACAGACAACAGATACTTCTTAGACCTTTGGTTCACATAACTGTGTTATTTGGAGGCTTTCTAATTTATTCTAAGTTCATAGCAATGGTAAAAATCTGAGAATGCACTATATCTGGGGATATTAAAAATTGGCTACTACAGAAAATGTAAAATACAGAAAAAATTCTTTCAATATCTGTCACATCCTCAGCTGCATTTAAAACAAGTTAGAGGTATGTGATGATAAATTTTGGGTTTGCAAAGAAATTACCAGCACAAAAGTATTTAGGAATTTAATACTAGATCTTCGAACCTTCAGCACCAAAATTTTACTTGTGTATTTATTTTTATCACTTCAGTCATAGACAAACTCATGATTTTTGCTTTTATTCAGTCTTCTATTAGATGTTTCAAATTTCTGTTCTTCTGGTAATTTTTCATCAAGCTTCCCTCAATTTATTTTACTTTAAAATTTTGTATGTCCTGGATTTTATACTTTGTTACTTCAAACTTCTGCTTCATCCTTCCTGGCTTCTATGTCAGTGATTTGTTATAAGTTTGCACTTATTATAATGTGATGATATCAAAAGTAAGAACTTAAGTCACATAACTAATAGTAATTGATTTAAATTAAAACAACATATGTAAATATTTCCCTTATTTTTCTTTGCCAAAGATAAATCCCTTTAATTTCAAACTATGGCAGACAGGTAAGGACCTCTGTCACTCTGCTGTCATGCTCCTGAGACCCTTGAGGCCAACATCTTAGAAAAACAGTCCACTTTTTTATAAGAGATATCTAGAGGTAGGAGAAACTTCCATTAAGCATTAAACTTTTAAAACTAAGTAAAAGCCATCTACTTACTTAAAATACTGTTTTTTGTACTTTCACATAAGCAAAATTGATTTTTTGATAGGTGAAAAATCCTGGTTTTTCCATATTAAGTAAAAAGTCCATAACCAAATATTATATTTAGGTAGATATGAAATATCACATCTTTTGCTTAGAAA
This sequence comes from Dasyprocta punctata, assembly GCA_004363535.1. Classification (NCBI taxonomy): domain Eukaryota; kingdom Metazoa; phylum Chordata; class Mammalia; order Rodentia; family Dasyproctidae; genus Dasyprocta; species Dasyprocta punctata. Next base: position 12,396 of record RJWM01033521.1, read on the forward strand.
TTTTTGACTCAGTTTTTTAGTTACAGTTATTATGGTAAAAGTTGTTATAATCTTATTAGTGATGTTTTCAAAGCATGATTACATTGTTCCTTGATTAAAACTGTTCCTGTGTAGTACTAATGCATACTCAAGTGCTTAACATTGACCATGTATTACTATGATGAAAGCAATGATAGTAACTGTCATTTACCCTCACCTACTCTTTGGCAAGCATTGTTTAAGTAATTTGATTCTCTTATTAACTTTTGCAAGATAAATATTACTGTCCCCATTTAATAGATGATGAAAGTAAGACCTTGAAATTTAGCTACATCACAAAATTTAAACCTGTTTACTTGTCTCAATTAAGAGGTTTTCTACCTTTTTGAATTTTTAAAATTTTATTTATTATTTTTATTATCTTTTTATTTTAAGGAGAATAAAACTGAACAAAATAAAACCAACCAGAATGCCAGAATAGAACAATGCAGAATAAAGCAAATCAGAACAGAACAATGCAAGTGATACAGAGCTTCAAGATAATAGGTAATCAACAATGGCTACCATAATGCCACTTGTTATCTTCAGAATGGCTGCCCATACCATCAGGTATAATAAAATCAAACAAAACAAGATACAATAAAGCCAAACTACACAAAACAATGAAAACAATATAGGAGTTCAAAATAAGATAATAGGAAATTGACAATGGACACTACCTTCCCTTTTCAGACATTTCCTTGGTTTTTGTTTGATTTTTTTTTTAAGGTGCTGTACACAGAACATGGGATCCCACTGAATGCTGAGCAAGTGCATCAACACTGGGATGAACTTTTGGTCCCCAGTTACACTTTCTTAGGTTAAAACTGGAATACATGATATTGACTTTGAATTCACAATTTTTTTTATTTAGTAAGATTTACTAAATTCCACGTTTAAGACATGGTTCTAATCTTAACAATCAAAAAATCAATGTCTTAGCTGGGTGTGGTGGTGCATGCCTTTAATCCCAGCACTTGGGAGGCTGAGGTAGGCGGAGCATTGTGAGTTCCAGGCCGGCTTGGGCTACAATGCAAGCACAAGGCCGACCTGAGCTACATAGTGCGACCCTGCCTCAAAAAAACTAGGGCTGGGAGTTTGGCTCAGTGACTTAAGTGCCTGTCTAGCAGACACGAGGTTGTGAGTTCGATCCCTAGTGCTGCAAAAACAAAACAAAACAAAAAAGATATCAATGCCTTTACTTAAATGACTGCTAGAAGGCATAAAAAGAGACAAGCTGATACACAGGTACTGTTCATAACTGGAGCCATTTAACAAAGACTTAAGTATTCACTAAAGGCACAGAAAATTAACCAGGAGGAAGTCAATCGTTAATAGATTTTTAAAAATGACTGAGCAACAAAGGCAATGTATATTCAGGTTTGAGGAGAACTTCAATAGAACTAGAATATGAAAAGTGAGTATAGGGCAGATGATCAATAATAAAGAATATTAGAATCTTAATTCTAAAGTAGAAGATGAAGGCAGCTAAAGAAAAAAATCAAGACATTTGATAATGCAGCTTTACAAGGAAAGCAAAAAAAAAACTAAACTGAACAATATCTTATAGCAAAATGAGAATGTAACAAGTAAGGCAAGATGATTGTAAATGTTATTCTAAGAGAAGAGACATGAAAGAGTTGGTAAACTCTTAATTTAGTAAACCTCTAGACTGTAATCTCAGCCAGGTTGAAACTAGAGGGTTGCAAGTTTAAGGCCAGCTTGATAAACATAAAAAGAACCTGTCTCAAAATTAAAAAGGTTGGGATGTGAGTGGAAGCATTTTAGCTCAGCATTGGAGTTCTTACTAGCATACTGCAGGGCCTGAATTTAATTTCCATTAATGCAAAAACAAACAAATGAACAAAAAAACCTAAAAGAATTACATCAACAAAATAAAAACAATCAACAAAATCCCAGCTAGACTTTAAACCTGGAAAGGACCTTGGCAATTATTTGGTCCAGTTCAAATAAAATACAAATCGTAACACTGAGGCCATGGTATATTAAAGTAGTTTTTCGAGTCTAAGAAGTTTTTGAGCTATAATATGGTACCAAATTTTCCCAAATTCTTTTCAAGCAGGTTCTAGCACTAAGAAAGCAAAATTTCCAAAGTCACCTTAGAAGCCTTTGCTAATTACATCTGCTAACATTGGCCCAAATTTTTAGATATGGTCATTGTATGCATTGGGCTGAAACACAAAGCTCAAATCACAATGACTCAAATAAAACAGAAAAAGAAAAAGATCAAGGTAATAATTTCCTTTTAAACTGTCAAGGTAGTTTTTGCTTACCTTGCCTGTTCCCATTCAACTGGCTTCTTGCCACACCAAACTGCAGGGGAATCTGGGAAATGCAGTCTTTAGCAGAACAATCATATGTTCACTTAAACTCTGATAATACTATGGGAAAAGGAAGCCTGAGTTTACCGCAGTTGGAACTGTTGTGTTTTAGAAATAAAATGTTTCCCAAAATCTCATGTGTTCAAATCAGGAGCTTTTGGAAGGTAATTTGATCATGGGGATGCTATGCTTATCAATGATTAATGTATTGATGAATTAATAACTGAATATGCTTCTAGGTGGTGGGGCCTGGTTGGAAGAGATGAGTCACTGGGGGCATGAACTGAAAGGATATATTGTTGTCTCTCATTCATTTTTTTTCTCTTTCTGCTTCCTGGCTGCCAAGTGTTGAAAAGTTTTCTTCCATCACATTCTTTCGCTTTGTCATTTCTGCCTTGGAGCCAGTTGACCATGAACTGGATGCTCTGAAGCCTTGAGGCAAATAAACCTCTCTTCCTTTAACTTATGGGTGTTCAATGTTTTGTCCTAGTGAAAAGAAAGCTAATATATTAACTTGCTTCCACAGTAACCTCTCAAGCAGAAGGATGACAGACATAATGGAGTAAGAAATAAAAAAGATGTTTATGTTGAAATAGTCCCTATGAGACCTGCAATGATGTGCCTCCACGATTCTGGTACCACATTGTTATCACCAACAGGTACCATCTTACACTCTTTCTAGTTTTTAAATCTGAGAGAAATCCTTTTTTATATGTTTTCAAAAATTTCTTCTGGGTGACATAAAATTATTCTCTTGACTTTTAGCAACAACTGATTTGGCAGACAAAATAGTTTTCATATAACAGCATGTAAATCAATGATAAATTCTCAACAATAAAACTATTTGTAACCTGTCATCTTCTCTTATTGCTTGCATATTTTTGCTGTTATTGTGCATTTTGGACATTTATTCAAGTTTGATCTCAAGATCACTAGTTCTGTTCTTGGAAATATAAGTTTTGATACTGTCATCTTCAATTTTTGTTAAGTTGTGTTCTTCTTAGTCACTTAGATCATGTCCTTGGAATCTTGAGGCTGTGTCCTTTGTAACCAGTTACTTAATCTTTCTTAGGCTTAGTGTTTGTGCCAGAAATAAAGGGATGAGAACTGTATTACTGCCTTCCTAGCCAGATTTCACATATAGATAGAACAAAGGCAGTGAAGTGCCAAATATAATTGGCTTTCAACATATATTAGCTTTATTCAATTAGTTTCATATATAGCTGTATTCAATTGTTAATCTCAGTTATTAAGCAAAAATAAGAATACGTATTTTTTGAGGAAAGTAATTTCTTAAATAATTAGAAAATTCAGTGGATTAAAACACTCCATTCTAGTTTTAATATTTTGTTTTGTGTACATTGAAATAAGACAATAGAACATGACTGGTTTTATTGGTAATTTTACTATTAATATTTATAGCAAAGCTAGGATTAGTTTAGCAGTAAGAGAATATGCTCCCAAGTACATCAATCTCATATACATAAATTATGATTGATCATAAAAACTAAACATGCAAGACACTTTACAAATTAATTGTATTTAACTCATCTTGTATTTAAAATAGCCTATTATATAAACCACTTGGCATAAAATCTCCATTTTTTTAATGAAAAAAATTAACTTCAGAGGAGTAATCTGACTTTAATGAATACATTTAGCAGGAAGTGGATTTTGGATTCTAATCTGAGCATTTTGATTTGAAACAATGTTAAATTTCTTTTACTGCTTCTTATAAATTTCAGTTGTATTAGATAGTGTTTGAATCATTTGATATTTAGTGATAATTAATTTATTTTCCCCGTACTATATTTGTATTGACGCCCACAAAACCCAACTTGAGCTGTAGAAAGATAAATTGTCCTGTTCTGAGAAACCAGTTCAGTTTTCCTATTTTCCCAGTTTCTTTTCCTTGATTTCAGCAGCTTACAACACTCCTATGCCTCTGGCCCTAAAGTCGTGTAAGATCTATCATGGGCTTTGTATTTATTAAGTCACTCTCATAATTTCACTTGGTTTTAACATTTCTGTTGAGTCTCCAAAGGCCTGTTCTCACACTTCCTTATGGCTTCTGCTGCAGGTCTTAAAAATTATAATAGAATATATTCCTGTTGATACAAATAACCAAAATTGATATTCACTGCCACATGAAACTGGATTAGGAAGGGAGGAAAAATTTATATGGCCTAAGCACAATAAAATTGGTTTAAACAAAAGAAGATAACTCATAAAAGACAAAGTTTCATATTTCCATATATTATTTCACCCAGTGTCTACTATTGAGAAAGTCAGAAAACAAGTTCTAGGAATTGTATTGTCTGTGAAAGGAAACGTAGAAGATGCTGCACTGGTAAAGAAAGATTCAGGTTGAGGTTTGACACTGGGAATAGCAACAAAGCTTGGAATGATCACAGTGAGTAATGTTCCTTCACCACACTTCCTATACCTTACAGCCACATCTTTCTTATACAGTCCCAGAGTTCTAGGCCTCCTGACAGATTCACACTAAATCATTCTATTATAGTTATTTTCTTCTTTGACAGTGTTCCCAATATCTTTCAGTCTGTAGCACAATAGATGGGAAAGCAAAATGTCACAACATGTTTGCACTTTTTTTTAACTTATTCTGGAGCCTGCTTGGATCATAAGACCATCCTTAACACTTAGGGATTATTCATGATAAAGATATTCTAATTTTTCCTGAAAGGAAAGGGCAAGTCATCGACTAAAATTCAGTGTTATCAAACAGAAAGTTTTAAAGTTCTAAAAGTTTATAGTATATAAGCGCAAAATTGTCTTAACTTGTGACTAGTACTAAAAAATAGAATCCTTAACTCAGTAAAAGATATCTACAAGATAGTCCAATGCTTACAATGTAGACTTGATACAGTAAAGAGCTAGGTTAATAGCACAAAATTTGTATATAGTTTGGCAAATCCTGTCTGCCTTTCTTCTGATGATTTCAGCATAAAATCATTTGGTCCAACTTGAAGTTATGATATTTTGGCTTTTCACTTATTAGATTATTTAGAGAAAAGTTCACTGAGCTTGAGTTTCAGATTCCTTTTGGAAAAATCTAGGTAAAACTCTTCGATCCATCAGTGTTAGGGAAATGATTAAGTAAAACATCTGAAGTTCCTTAGAAAAAATGCTCATTAATTATTAGATAAGTAAATAAGGTAAATTAAAGATAGACAACAGTAATAATGATCTTCAATCATTTCAGCAATATGCATAGGATTTTCTGTGTAGCTGTCGGTAACTATATATGCATACAAATTTGAGATAAATTCTCAGGTTTTTTTATTGTTTCTCCTTTAACTTCAGACACTTTGTATGTATTTTAAGTCATTTACCTCTCTATCCCTCATTTATAATTATTTTTTATTGAAGTCTTTTAAATGAAAAAAAATACTGGCTTTGTCTGTATTCATGAAAGAATCACTAAGTGTTTATATTTGGTTGTTAGGATTGTAGTAAAAATCCACACCTTAAACTGAGTGACTTCACAGTTCTAGATGCCGGAAGTCAGAGATGAAACTGTCAAAGCTGCTTCTGCCTGGCTGGTGGGATGGAGGCTTGCGAGGCTTTCAGATGCTTCTCAGCTTGTAGATAGCTATACTTTGTCTTCACAGTACCTTTTCTCTGTGTTTCGGTGTCCACATGTCGTTTCTTTTAAGGACAGTAGCCACAGTAGGCTAGGGCCCGTTCTAATGATTTCATTTTCAATTGTGCACCTCTGTGAAGATACTACTTCCAAATAAGATCATATTCTGAAGAACAAGAGAGAGGTCAGAGTTGGGGAATTTGGACATACAGATTTTGTGGGGGACCCAGTCTAACCCTAACATAATCCCTTCCCTGGTAGCTGTGTTATCTGATGACATGGATTCTGCGTGTTTCACTGTCTTTGATGACTTACAGCTCTGTGTGGGCAGGAGAACTCAGAGAGAGCTGCTAGTGATGCAAAGATTTCCTGTTCACAGAAATACAATAGATTTGGTCCTTTGAAGATGTAACTGATTGTACCCCCAGGGAAGAGGCTTGTTTTATATCAATTAATAAAATTGTCTTAGGATTCTTGGTTATCCGCATGTTATGTTTTTATAATTCTCTTTTCACTTACTTTCATTTTTTACTTGTTTCCTCGTTAGTTGATGAGTTCAGTGTAATCTTTGACATGTTTATGTTTTATATTTATGGGAAGTTTATGATTTTTCCTTGTAAAATATATTCTTTAACGGTTTTTTCTGATTACATTGTGAACTTCTTGAGAACAAGAAGTTGTACTTGCTAAACGGGAATATCACTAACTCCTCGAACCAGTAGTCAGGAAATCTAGCTGCCACTTTGTCCAACCACGTGCTAGCTACTGGGGCAAAGGCTCAGGTGTCAGCACCTCAGTCTCTGCACACAGAGGGATCCAATTTGGTGACCAGAATCAGCCTGTCATCTTTAGATATCCTTGTGGTCCATGATGCACTTAGTCATTGCTAAGAGTTGACCATACTAGTCATTGGTCCATGATGCACTTAGTCATTGCTAAGAGTTGACCATACTAGTCATTCAGTTTATTTTTTGGAAGTTAATAACCTCTTCAAGTAGGAAGAGATGCAGAGAGAACTCAACACATGCTCATGGATTTGGGTAATTCTCCAAAGTGAAATAACCCATATCTGCAGACTCCATGTCCCACATTGCACCCGTGTGATCTATGTACACTTGTTCAACAGGGTAGTATTACAGTGGCCTTAGGGTAGGGTTTGAAGTGGTGAAATTGTTGTTTCAGATTTGAGGTTTGTTTCTGCCATCTCTCACACTGAAGAGCAGAGAACTGCTGCATTCCCAGGAGTACAGCCTCAGAGCAACAGCAGTTTTCAGATCCCACAACCCAGGAGAGGAGGGAACAACAGGTAACACTACATGCTTACAATGTTGCCAAGAACTATATTAAGTGCTTTTCATATGATGACTCACTTAAATTTTCAGAAAACTAAGGTAGGGAGTAATAATACCCTGATTTTATTTTTTCAGAAGCTAAAAAACAATAGATGAGGCAATTTTTCCATAGCATTCAAAAACCCACAGTCAAGTTTAAGAACCTTCATCCTACCACTACACTTCCATCTTCCAGGAAGGCTAAGTACACAAGATGTTCTGTCACTCCTAAAACAAATCTACATGCTAACTGGATTTCTCTGTTGCGTTAGTAAACTTTGTATGACAAAATATTCAGTATACTCCATGCATAAGATGAAAAGTTTTATTGTGGCTTATGGTTTCTGAGGTCTCAGTCCATTGTTGCTTGGTCCTGTTGCTTTGAACCTGTGGTGGCACAGAACATCATGGTACAGGAGGCCTATTTACATTACAGCAGTCAGGAACAAAAGGAAACAAACAGAAGACTGGGATCCCCTTCAAAGGAACCCTTTCCAGGGGCCTACTATTTTCCCACTAGAACCCACCTTTCACAAAAGTTCCACTATTTTTCCAATAGTGACCCAGGCTGGTGACCAAGCCTTTACCACATACAACCTTGGGGATATTTGAGATCCAGATTCAGCAAATGAGTTTCTATAAACAAACATGTAAACATACAAAAAGCATAATGAGTAGTTCAGATGTATTACAAATGTGAGCATTTGAAACACCACTCTATATACTATATTTAGTAAATCTTATTAGCATATTCATTACTCTATGAACTCAGCAACAGCTTGGCTTATATTATATTATATTATATTATATTATATTATACTATACTATATCTATTGC
>RJWM01033522.1:0-20546 GCA_004363535.1 Dasyprocta punctata
GAGGTGAGTGTAAGAGCTCTCCGTGGCATTCAAACAGTGAAGACGTCACCTAAAGCTGCTTTCTCACAACACAGCCACGTCAAACATATTTTGATGTTAAGCTTGATCCTTGCCAAGAATCCAATGATAGCAGACACTCTGGGACACGAGAGGCTTTGTGAAGATAGCAAGGATTCATGGAAGGGAACACACTGAACACCACTTCCAAACCACACCCCAACTCTCCTGCCAAGTCCTTCCTCAGTGTTTCTCCCTGACCGCGGCACTGTCGTACCGATCTCCTCCCTGCTCCAGGCACCCTGTCCTACAACTGACAACGCCAGGGGCAGGAGGAGATTTAGAAAGCACTGGCACCCTGGTTCGAACCCAGAGATCCCAGCCTGATGTGTGGTTGGCCTCCCGGAGCCCATGCCCAGACTGCCCACACGGCCCCTCCTCCCCGGGCTAAGCTGCTTGGCTCGGTCCCCAGCTTCGTGCTCTACATCAGTGAGGCGCATGCTCCCCACTTTTCTATAGTCCTGAACACTCCTGGTTGTATCCCATATCACGCTGGTTTCCTTGCTTTTACCATTATGTTTGCTGACCATTCTTCCTGCAGCTGAGAGGAGAGGAGCGTGGGTGCTCTGGAGCACTCAGAAGGGAGACGCCTGACTCTGCCGAGCTTCTTCCTCCCACCTGGCACATGGCCTTCATTACCCAGAGGGCATTAGCTTGCGGCCTGGCACGGCCCCCACCTTACTGTCCTATTCCACAGGCAAGAAGAGCCCACATTCTTAAGTTACACAGAACTCTCCTTCCTCAGTGGGCCCAGCCTTGCACCCTACCTGCTCCACTTCCTTGAGCTCTGGCTGTTTTCACTTCTAGATGTAGCATTCACGGGAAAGAAGGAGAGACTCAGGGCCAGGTGCATCTTGGCTGACCAGGTGCTCTGCCCGGCCGGGGCCAGCAGCATCCTCCTATCTGGAAAGGCCACCCTAGACAAGGGCTGGGGAGGCCCTGTGTGGAGCCTCGATGCTCACAAGCCGACAGGCAAGAAGCACAGGGTCTCCCGGGGACCAGCGTGTGGGCAGTAAGGACCATGAGGAGAAGGCGGAGGCAGAAGCCTGGGTCACAACCCCTGACTCAGAGCTGGGGTTAAATGAATGCACATTGCAGGTGGAAACAGGAGCCACGGACCAAGAAGCCCAGGAGGCCTTGGTAAACCAGAAGAGGCCAGGAGCGGCTCCTCCCCACCTCGGTCTCAGGGCTGGGATCCCAGAGCCTGAGGAAACAAGCTTATGCAGTTCTAAGATTAATGTGTGGGCACCGATCCAGCAGCTGTAGGGGCCCAGGCAGTCGGAAGTTTGGGTGCCGGCCCCAGGTATCTGTCAGCTAGGGCTGCCAAACAAGCGGCCTCAGACAGAGCAGCCTGGACAACAGGTGCGTGCAGGGAGAAGGCTCCAGCCCCCCACTCCCACGGCGCCCCAGACTGGGCAGAGTTGCTCCAGTGTTCACACGGTGCCCATTACGTGTGTGTTTGTTCCTCCTTTCTACAAATATTCCAGCCATGTTGGGTTAGGAGCCACCCTGATGAACTCTTCTTACCTTCATCGTCTCAGCAAAGACCCTCTTTTCAGACAAGGGCCCCCACCACACCTCTGAGAGGAGGGAGCTCGCCCCCTCGCCCAGCAGGACTCCTCAAGGCTGCCCGCCCTGCACACTCCGGAGGAAGCAGCACCTCCCTCTCCCAGCACAGTGGGCCCAAGCAGCTAAGGCTCCAAGCCAGTGGCCTCCTTCCCGGCCCTCTGGGTGGGCTCTGCGCGGTCTCCGCTCGGCGGGGACTGTAGGTGTCCAGGAGTCTCTCAGTTCTCACGCTGTCGGCCTGCGCTCCCGTGTGTGAGTCCGTGAGGCCCCGGGCTGGGCGCCCCTTGTCCTCGTGTGTCTAGCCTGCCGCCCCAGGGTACCGAGTGGTCCGCCCAGTGGAGGCCGAGACTTCTTCCCTATTCATGCCCCACTGCAGGGCCCGTTGAAGCAATGCAGTATTTGCGTTGGTTCCCACGCGACCAGTGTAGGAAAGACACCCCGCGATGTCTGCATATGGCAGATGGGAACACAACCTCGGCAGCTTCCTCAGCCTGCACACACCAAGCACACTCCTCTTTAAGGAAGAGGCGGCGTGGGAAGGAGGCACGTTCCGGACCGCAGGCCCCCGGGCAGCTGGCACTGCAGCTCCAGCTCGCGAAGTCGGAGCCAGCATTTATCAGAGCGGGGACTGACGCCTGCAGGAGACTGAGGACACAGAGACGGGCACCGGCGGCTTCTTTCTCCCGCTCAGCCCTAGGGACAGTAGCAGGAGTTGCCAGCCGAGACCAGGTCCGGCCTCTGTGCACCCCATCTCTGGGCCAAATCCAGCCAGCACTGCAGCCCCCACGCCCACAGCCACCACCCCCGCCGAGCCCCCCACGGTCACCACTTCTGACCAGGGCATTTGCCCTGTCCACTGGCAGCTGGAGAGGTCGTCTCTTTCCTCCCCCTCGGGAGGCAGGGGCATCGCGCTGAACAAGGCCAGGCCGGTCTCCTAGGCTCCAGCCGCTGTCCTTACAGGGGCCTTGAGCCTCCAGGGTCACTGACCTGTTCTCATTCTCTGATGGGAAGGCGGGGGCTGAAGTGAGCTGGGGAGACTCCCACGGCAGGTGAGCGTGGTGTCACTTCCTGTTGCTGACAGCGCCATCCACAGCATGAGCGAGCCGTGAAGGGCAGAGGCTTCCTTTGGCTCCCAGTGTCGGTCTGGGTGCAGGGGCGGCACCTGGCGAGGCCCTTGCATTGGCAGAGACCGAAGGCGGTGCCCGAGTCGCGTGAGGAGAGACAGAGGCCCGAGCACGCATGTGCCCTGGTCTCCCCGCTTCCTGTGAGCCGCCAGGACCCGATCACGGGGCTCCGCGTGGTGGCCGAGCCAATCTGAGTCCCTTCCCAAGGCCCCCCCTTGGCAGAGGTGACGAAGCTGGGCTCTGGGCCAGGGCCAGAGCTCAGCGGCAGACGCCTGGCTGGCGAAGAAAGAAAGGAAAGGAAAGAAAAGATGGGCCCTGGCAAAGCTGGGCTCTGGCAGTGGGAGTACACTCCAGCATGAGTTCTGTAGGGGCAGACATTCAACCGCCCAGTGGCACACAGGACCCCCAGGCTGCCGGGCGGCCCCCGAGGTGGTGCTGACGGTCCCGACGGCCCGGCTCTGCACGTGCAGCTCGGTGCTGCGCTCGGACGGCCGCCTCTTCCCGTGAAGTCTCCGGGACCAACAGGCCCCTCTGTTTCCACGCTGCCTGCGGCTCTGTGTGTAAGCACAGAGCTGAGGAGTCACAACAGAGACCCTGTGGCCCGCAGAGGCCGGACTGCGCCGGCTTCCTGGGCCTGAAGCCACGGGGCCGCAGGCCTGGGACCCCGGGTGTGGCTTCCCTGTCTCAGGCCTGGCAACTACACTGAACGAGGGCCCTGAACTTGGTCGTGCTCTGGATGCTGCGAGCTGTGTAGCCCAACCCCGGAAGAGTCACGCCTGGCCCACAGTCCACTTACCCCCGCGTTTGCAGGCCCCAGCTCACTGTCAGGCCCTAATGCTCTGCCCTCAGACAGCCTGTCCTGCCACAGAAGCCTGTGCCTTCTCCCCAGAGCTGTGAGTCCCGGCTTCCCCGTCCCCTCAGCGGCCATCTCATGCGCTTGTCAGAACTGACGGGGGTTCTGGGAGCCAGGGTCGAGGAAAGCCAAAGTCTATTCCGTGCTCACCGCCCTGAGGACACCTCCGGAGACGTGAGAAACGCTCTCCTCCAGTCACGCCTCGTCCATCCCCAGATTGTTCTGTTTCTACTTCCTGCACTGCTTCGCCTGCCTTCTTGGCATACGAGCTAACTTCCTAAGACCCTTCGTAAAGCACGCAGCCCAGACAATGCTCCAAGTGTAGTCTGATGGGTGGAAAGTTGAGGACAACAGTCGCCTCCATCATTCTAGATGGTGTATCTCCACTGATGCATCCCGAGATCATATTCTCTTCAGAAAGTTCTCTTCTGCAGACCTTTCCAGTCACAGTCTCCGACGACAGGGAGAGATGGCAGTCACATACTCTTACATACACAAGTTAAACTTAAATTGGAGGGGAGTAGCCTGCTCATGGACACACGGAAATACTGTCTCCAAATCCCCTCCATCAGCCAAGACTTTTGGGGCCCTTTATCTGTAAAATGGGAAAGGCCGTTTTCTTCCAGCTCCAGAATGTTGTGTTTTTCTTCTAAATGCAGACCCCCAAGGCCAGAGAGTAAAATGAATAGGAGCCCTTTGCCTAGATCTAAAATCTCCGGGGAAAAGCAAAGTGCTTCCCTTCCTTCTAAACAAATCTGCCTTGGAAGCAGTGGCCCAGGACGTGTCTCGCTGTCTAAGGGACGCCTGGGGCTGGACAGCTCCCTGCGTCTCCGGATGTGAAGTCAGAACTTCTTTGGCGAGCTGGCTCGGGTCCTCCGTCCCTTTCCTCTCACTTCCCCTTTCGCACGTCACAAATTTACCTTTTCCTGCACACCCATTTCCAAACCCTTCTCTCTCTTCTGTAATAACGACAAAATAAGAACACGGAGTGCTTTCTAGAACCCCTGGCACAGACGGGTTTCCAAACACCTCTCTCCCGCCTCACCATGTTCCCTTGGTCGATGTGGCAAGGTGTCATTCCTGGGATGGTCTGCCTAACGTTTCTCCATGGGACATGGGACACAGGCCCTGTCTCAGTTATTTTCTCACTACTGGGATAAAACACCCAGCACCCACAAGGTAAAAGAGGAAAAGCCTATGTTGGCTCACAGTTTGCAGAGGTTTCTGTCCTCAGGCAGCTGGCTCCAAGGCAGGGCAGTGTTGCAGAGGGTAAACAGTCCATGGCAGGGTAGGCAGGAAGCAACAAGAGCTCCTCCTTCTTCCCCTTTTTATTCCACGTGGGAAACAAGTCTATTGGTTGGTGCCACCCACACTCCGAGTGGATCTTCCCTCTTCAGTAAGTCCATCACCAATACCCAGGACTACGTTAAACCCATCAGTGGACCAATCCAGCATCAGACATTCATGATCCCGTCACTCCCGAAACCCACCTACGAGCACATGAGCTTTGGAGGGACTTCTAGATATAAGTTATAAGAGGCCCTCTGGTGCCCCGGGAGGTTCCCCACCGTGGGTGTGGTGCAGGCTCCTGTTGGAGAAGTGTGGGCGGGCTTTCCATCCACATTTGGCCCATGAGGGCAGGCAGAGAGGATAAAGTCCTTCCTCGGTCACAGAGCCGGCAGTGATGGCCCAGGAGAAGACTAAGGATTCCTGGCTGGAGACTCCCACCGGCATAGCCTTTGTAAGCAGTGTCACCAGAAGGAAATGAAGGACAGACCATGCTTTGCCTGAGCTCAGGTGTCAAGCCTTTTCTGTGACTCCAGCCACCCTTGTGAAGGGCACGTCGTTCCTCTCAAAGCCCCCCACACTTCAACACTGAGCACAGCTAGGAGCAGTGACTCTAATGCAGGACAAATGAGCCAACCTACCAACAACGAGGGAGCCTCAGCACAGTGCCAGGCACACAGGGAAGCTCAACAGACCACAGCTGCTGGGCCCACAATTGCTTACTGTTCCAGAGGCACTGATTGTGCTTTCCATCACGGGGACCAACATCCGTACCTTAAAGGAGGAATTTAAAGGAGGAAACGTTTATTTGTCTCACAATCGCCAAGGTTTCCATCCGTGGTCACCTGGAGCATCGTGGCAGAAGGGCGAGGCAGAGCAAAGCTGCCCACCTCGTGGTGGCCAGGACGCAGAGCAAGGGACAGCACCAGGGAGGAAGGGGCTGGGAACCAGACAGAGTCCCCAGGGTCCTTGCTCTGTGACCCACCCAGACACACCCAGAAATGTCCTTCATAATCCCTGAGGTGTCTCCCAAGCCAGTAAGGCTGACACTGCAGTTTAACCCTCCCAGCACGATACCTCAAAACTCAGTACCATGGAAGAATTCCTAAGCTATGGGCTCGATAGTGTAGACATCCAGCCAAGGTGCAGAGAGAGCAGGGGTCTGCTCTGCGGTGCCCGCGGCTTCTCTTGGACGGCTGGAAGGTCGGGGTGGTTTGGGGACTGGGAGCTGCGCTCACCCAAAGCCTCAGCTCTCTCACCTGACGGTGAACTGGTCTGGCAGCAGGGGCCAAGGCTGCTCTCCGCAGGGTCCCTCCCCACAGGCCGCTCTGGGCTTCCTTGAACGTGGTGACCGAGTTCCGAGGGAGAGAGCGACAGAAACCTGCATTACGGCCTGGCTCAGAAGCTGCACAGACTGGTTCTGTGGTAGTGTAGTGAGGGTCCAAACACTGGTCCACACTTAAAAGAGGAAGGAACACAGATCCATTGCTTGGGAGGAGGAGCATCTGCCCCGCTGTGAGAGCACAGATATGGGCATCTTTGGAAAACAGTCTCCATCCTCATTAGTATTGTCTTGTTGCCATTTGTGTTAGCCAACTTTCCACTGCTGCGGTAAAATACCTGAAATCATCAACTAAAGAAGAGGGAAGGCTTTGCGCCGCTCATCGCTTTAGAGACTCTGGTCCCTGACGGGTCGGCCCCTGTGTGGTGCAGAACATCGCGAGGAGATGGTGTGAGGAGGAAGCTGGGAGGAGCTGATCCAGATCTTCCCTCGAGAGCTCACTCCCAATAGCCCTGCTGGGCTGGGGGCGGAGTCTTTAACACTTGCGCGAGCCATAGTGCCACCCTAGTGCTTTCGGGGGAGTCCCGGCAGTGTCTCCTCCACCCCCCTGACGGTACTGCCCTCGGCCAGTTCACCTTTTCTCCAGGCATCGCCAGCCCTGCAGCGACGCAGCTCACGCTCAGCCTCTGGTTCCTGTCACAGCTCACAGGAACCCAAGCAACTGCACTCTGTATCAGTCTCTTTGCAGGAAGAGATACAGTGCGTTCCTAGGACCTGGAGAGCTAGGCCTGGGAATTAAAAAAAACAGGTAACTTCTAACAGACCGAGTGACAATTTTTTGCTTGCCTATCATTTATCTTTAGTAACACTACAAGAGCTACAATGTGTTCAGCTACAAATCAGCTATAATTTCATTCTCCTTTGCCAAGAGCAGAGGCCAATGAGAGAAAAATGAAAATTGTTGGGTGGACTTCTTGGCAAGTTTAATAGAGCTTACTCAGCCAGCAGATGCTTTTCCCGTGTCTGGCCACTTCTTATCTAGACTCAGATTTGAGGGCTAGGGGAGCAGCAGCAATGTTGTGTCTATGAAGCAGCTTTGAGAACTGAATACAGGGGTGCAGGTGTCTCATGGCGTCCTGGAGCTGCCGAGGGGGGTTTAAGTGAGCTACACGCCCTGAGAGAGAGTCCGCATCTTGTAGAGGTCACTGCTACTTTTGAATCTTCTTGTTAGCAGTCAGCCAGGAGCATTGATAGACCCCGATTGCCTCCAGGCTGCCGATCAGCCTTCCTGCCTCAAACCACCCCGCTGCCACCCGCTCTCCACCTGGACACCAGCGAGCTTCCTTACATACAGATCCTGCAGGGTCCCTCTGCCTCCCTGAAGCCTTCAGGGCCTCCCAGCACCTCCAGGTAAAATCCAGACTCTGCAGCATGACGTTTGGGACACTTCACAGAGCCCAGCCGTGTCGCCAGCCCCGTCCCCAGGTAGCTGTGCTCCACCACCCCAAGACACTCACCAAGCCCACCCACATTCCTCCTCCCCTCCCCTTCCTCGTCTTCTTCCTCATTTTCTTCTTCAGCACAAATGTTTTTCATTTAAATCAAGAAATTAAAAAAACAGCATTTCCCTGGAGATTATTAAAGGATTTACAGTGTCTGCTCTATAGCAGCATGCCATTTCTAACAAATATTTCACAATGCACAAAGTGTTGTCTATTGTCTTTTGTGGCTTTCAAAGCAAAATATAAATGTAGTCTGAAGTTTTCTCCTTATTATTAATAAAGTTCTCAGTGTAGAATTCAGATTTGAGGTGTCGTGACTCAACTCTTCCCAGGACTAACGCTGCTGACTGACCATCTGTCTTACAGTGTCCACTACAAAGTGTGACCTTTCATCCCTACACCAGGCCACTGTGCGCCGAGGCACCCCAGGAGCCCCCCACCAACAGCTCACTGTAAACCTTTAATCATCCAGTAATTAGTCTTAATTATGGGGGATGGGAAAGATGGGAGGAGGAAGAGGGGAAGGGAATGTAAAAGTAATTAAGATTTGATATGTATATTTACTAAGATAAACGGAATTATTATGCATAGCAAATGCATGCCAGTAAGAAAGAAAACATGGCCCCCTTGTACACTTCTCAACTTTTCATTACTTTCAACAGCAGAGCTGCTGCTTTCCTATAACAGAAAAAGATAGTGGTCAAAATAGTTTCATAGATGTAACATAAAATAACATTCGATTATTAACAGTATTTTACTTGATCATTTTTTAGACTTGACATATAGAAACACTTCTAGAGAAGTGTTCTTAGTCACAAGCATTCTGTAGCTTCCAGTGCACTCAGTGGAATTAAAATGTCCTCCCCGGTATCTCGGGGCTTCTGATAGCAACCATCCTTCTGCCCGCAGTGTGCTGGGGGCTCCTCGGGCCTGCATGCCTGACTCTACAGCCTCCTCCCACGGGGAGCCCTTCCTGATCGCTCAGGGAGAGCCCCTGCCCCCAGCAAGCGTTTTACAGAGTGTTTCTGATCTGTAGCACTCGCTGTGTCCGGCCCCCAAGCCGGGAGCTCCTCTCGGGGACAGAGCCTGAATCCCCAGCCCTGGACCTGTGCGGCCTGGGTCAGCAGCTGGAGAGCTGAGTGACGCTCACGCCTTCCCCTCACCTGCTGGAGCTTCGGGGCAGTGCAGCGTTAGCAGAGGCAGCAAGAGCTGGGAGCGGGCACCTGGGCGGCGTCCCACATCGATGCCCACGGGGTGGCATGGGCCCTGGGGACAGCACCATCAGTGGCCTCCTCGCCGAGTCTCACGCTCAGGCCCACCCCGCAGTCCGTCAACTCCTGCCCCAGGGAAACCCCCAGAAGTAGGAGAACCCCAGCCTGCTCCAGGGTTCCAGAGAGCTCGCCCAGGCCCTCACTGTCCACGGAAAACCCTGTGAGACCACATTCCCAGACGGAAGCCCGTTCCCAGGGGGCACAGAGCCAGTCTCCCTCTCCTCCAGGAAGCGCTCACATCACGTCCCTGCGGTGGCCCAGAGACGGGATGCGGGCCCAAGGTCACACAGCAGTCTCCAGGCAGAGCTGGCGCAAGCCCGCCCCAGCTGGGGCAGCTGCTCCCAGGAGCGTCCAGGCGCTGGCTGTGGTGGCAAATTCCAGGGCCCCCGGGAGAGACAGCCGCCTGGGCAGCGACGGGCAAGCCCATCCCGGTGGGGGCCGGGAGTGCCAGGCCGCCGCCCACGCGTGGGGCTGTAGCCAGGCGGCAGCCCCCTTTAAGGCGCTGTGTCTCCCGAAGTGCTCCAGTCTTAATTTTAGCTTGGAGGCCGGCCCGGCGGCTTTACCGAGAGGCAGGCCGGAGTTATGTGGGACAGCTGTCCGCCGGCATGCTGGGTGGGGCCTGTTAGCCAGAGGGCACAAATCTGGGGACCCTGAACTGGTCTCTCTGCCCCAAGGAGTCTCACCCCGCCGGCCGCAAGCCTCGGACCTCCGCCACCCCCGGGGTCAGTGCTGCGATGATGGCCGAAGAGCACACAGACCTGGAGGCCCAGATCGTCAAGGACATTCACTTTAAGGAGATCGACCTGGTGAACCGGGACCCCAAGAACATTAACGAAGACATCGTCAAGGTAAGCTCTGTGGCCCGGTGGGCGGCCTCGGCCACTTCCTTGGGATCCCAAGGCTTGTGAACTCCACACTTAGCATGAAGAAGAGCAGGAAACGAGCTCGTGTGCAGCCCAACTGCTGACTGGGCGGGGTGGGAAGGCGAGGCACGGAGAAACGCCTCCCAGCCCAGGGCGGAGGCGCCACTCTGGCCCGGCCCAGGCCGGCCCTATCCTGGAGGAGTGGACACTGGTGGCCAGCTCAGGCTCTTTTCCGTGCCAGGAGGCCCTTCCGCAGCTCTGCGGGGGGCTGCGGGTTTGTTTCCAGCTGGCAGCTCCCACCAGGGCTGGCGACCGCTCGAGGGGACACTCGCGCCCCGGGGTGCTCACGGCCCAGGCTCTATTCCCCAGCCTGGGGGCCTGCCCGGCCCTCGCCCAGCGCCTGCCTTTCAGCAGGTCTGGTGCCCACACAGGGCGCAGCAGGTAGTAAACAGGCTACTTTTTTAGAGCAGCTTTCATTTAGGGCCCCAGAATCGGAGTGCTCAAACCTGTCCAGCTTCAGGGAGCGACCCCGCAGCTGCCGCCTGAAGCCAGGTCTCTCCTCGCTGCCCCCGGCCCACATCCTGAACCCCGCAAGCCAGGACTCTTTCTAAAGAGAACGGCTCCGAGCGGTTCCCCAGCCACCGACAGCGCCAGCTCTGGAGTAGCAGTGACCAGGCGCGTGGCTGGGCCAGGACCTCAGACCAGCACCACCCCGCAGAAATGTGGTGTAATGTGACCAAGGGACAGTGACCCGGGGTGTTTTTCACATTGACGGTGGCATTGTCGTTTATTACTGCCAAGTACTGCACACAAAACATAAACCAGGGTTACACCTTTCGTGCATGAGAATCACATGATGATTTACTTTCATATATTTATCTCTTTTTTCATCTTTGTGGTACTAGGGATAGAGCCCGGGGCCTCACTTGTGGCAGCAAGTGTCCCAGCCCTGAGCTTACATCCAGCCCAGAAGTTACCTTTTTAGTAATAGACTAGTGTTTTTAGAGCAGCTTTAGTTCAGGTTAATGCAACATTTGAGCATAAAGTGTGCAACTTTCCCACGTAATCACCGGCCCTGGAATTTTAATCCAGCAACCACACTGAAAAAACGAAAATCAGCCAGGTGCGGTAGTGCATGCTGTAGTTCCGGCTCCTGAGTGGCTGAGGCAGGAAGATCACGTATCCCAGGCCGCCCTGGGGGACTTAGCCTGATTCAAAATTGTGAAAGTGCTGGCAGGGTCACTCACTGGTGACAGTCCCTGGGCTCAACCCCTCAGGCCACCGAAAGAAGGAAAAACAAGGAAAATCAAACAGTCAAATTATGCATCGTTAATTTAACCAGAAATATCCAAACTAGTGTAGTTTCAACATATAACGGGTAGAAACTTTATCAGTGAATAACTACCATCTCTCTTCATCTTCAACATCCAGTAAGGGTCCCACGCTGCCTGTACTTAATTTAGGCTCCAAATTTTCATTCAGAATGCATGCTCTGTATTTAGAGTTCATAAAACGTACAGTTGAAAATAGATTCGCCTGCCCAAATAGTCCCAAGCAGCAAAGGTTTTCCAGCAGTGGAACCGAATACCCGCTTCTATGTTGTAATTAAAATTAAACAGGGTTTAGAATTTAGTGGCACAAAGCACACCCGAAGCATACCGAGCCAGCAGCCGCTGCACTCCACAACGGCCCAAGGCCTTGGCGTCGCGGCCCCAGGCCCCATCTCTCCTGGGCACCTCTCCCAGGGCAGAGATGCTAACCAGGCTGCGCGGGTTCCAACGGCGCCAGCAGGACACCAGGAAGCGAGCTTTGCGCACCGTCCAGCGCCGTCGGAGTGGAAGGCAGCGCTGGCGTGGTTTCTGCGTGAGGTCTCGCAGGCGTGGTCCCGGGCTCAGCTTCCACGGAGCTGATTTCAGATTCAGGCTCTTCCGCCCGAGAGCAGTGCCGGACCTGCGCCTCCCCTCCCCGCTATGTCACTGAGCCCCTGGGGAGCTGAGTCCCAGAGCAGCTCTGTGCCGCAGCAGGTGGAGGAGGAGGGCCTGGGACGGGACAGGGGCTTCCCAACACACGGCAAAGCCGCGACAAGCATGAGCTGCACGGGGGCCTCCAGAGCCTCCATCTAGGGGCGACAGAACTGAGGTGCGGGCCCCCAGGAGGCGCAGGAGGAGCCCTCAGGAGACCGCGGTTCCAGGGCGCAACAGAGGGAACTCTGGGTCGTACTGAGCCAGAAGCGAGCCAGGTCCAGGCTCCAGGCCCAGATTACACCCAGAGAGGGAGGTGGGGACGGCGGCACGACATCTGGCTTCATGCAGCCTCTCTGGGACTGAGAAGAGTCCTCTTCTGCTGGCCTCGTAGCCATGAGCTGCAGAACAGCAGCCCCCACAGGCCAAACCAAAGGCCCCCCGATGAATTTGTCTAGAGGAGACTATTATTTGCCATTGGGTGGGCATTCTTTGGTTTGTAGAGTTATCTGATTTTTTCCTTTATTTTGTTTTTAATAAGCCAGAAATGAAAAGTTTAGAGATGTAGGACATAGATCCTAAAACAGCATCAGACGAATAACACCGGTATGACAGGTTCGTGGCAACTCCAGGCTTCAGATGTAGTCCGATAAGGAGAGGGAGGACTGACCAGAAGGCACGGGAAGGGCCCGTCGGACAGGGCAGCCTCTGCCCCCCTGGGCTTCTACTGGCACCTGGGAAATGGCACAGTGGAGGGACGAAGGGAAGGGGAGAGAGGAGCGGGAGGAAGGGGGGCCAAGACAGGGCCCAAACGGTGCCTGGGAGGGTGACGGCCTCGCGGTGGCAGCAGAGTCTTCGTGAGCTAGGACAGTGACACAGGATGGGCCCAGCTACAGGGGCCCTGGCTCGGACCCTTGCTGTGGGCTCTAGGAAAGCCGCTTCCTCTGGGCCAGAGCCCCTGGGGCAGATAGAGGCGGGGTGAACAAGTGGGAGATGCCATCCCCTCCCTCTCCGGCTGCCGAGACTTCACTCCAAAACCCAGGAGGAAGAGTAGGAAATAGGCCCACTGTGTGCACGGTTTTGACCCTGCAGAGGGAGGCGCTACACTTGGTGCTGCCCTTGAACTCAGGCTGGTAAATGAGTGCCGAAGGCAGGGAGACAGCCCTGCACGCTCGGTGGATCTAAACTGTGGTCTTCAATCCCGGGGCCGCGTAAAGGGCAGAGCAGAAGGTCCTGGAGCTGGAGTGCGCACCCCATGCCCTTTCCCATCGGCCATTGCGGCCAGCAGGATTCCTTGCACCCCCACCGAGCACTTGCCGTGTGCAGGTGTGACGGTGTCTCAGGGGAGGGCGTGAGCTGTCTGGCGCTGTGCCAGGCTTGGCGGGAAATGAATGCATGCCCAGCTCTGGGCGCTCCAGAGTGCCAGTGGGGACCCTGAGGACACCTCCTTGACACCCACGTTACAGAGGCTGCGGCCCCTCCTCCACACACACCTCAGGGTGCCAGCCCCACCCGTTATTTGTGAGAAAGAGAAATAAGAGGAAGCAGCGACACTCTAGCTCTGCACACCCCTGCTCCCGGTTTTGGAATAGCCTGGTACAGACAGATGAAACTGACCCCATACCTTCCCTTGAAGGGAATCCAGCTTGACAGAGGGGTGGCCGAGAAGCAGGAGGTCACACAGGGAAGGTGCTGATCTAAGCCAGCGCCAAGCGGAGGGCTGCAGGAGGTTAGGGGAGGAAGAAGTTCCTTGCGCCTGAGAAAATCAAGAGTCAGCTCCATGTAAAGATGATGTCTAAGCTGTATTTTTTAAAATGAGGAAAGTGCAAAATGCGGGGTGGAGGAACAGGTTTTCCAAGAAGAAGGGGAATAGGCAAAGGTGTGGAGGGTTTTGCAACACTCACAGAATATTGGGCAGAACTGGTGGACGTCACCTATGTGTATTTCTGCTGCCCCTCCCTACGGGCAAGGCAGACATTACTAACGGATCACCACGTGTCTCCAGGAAGCCGGGCCCCATCAGTGGTGCAGAGTTCACACCACAGATGCCACCTAAAGAGGCTGATTGCAGACTGATGAACTGGGGAATGAAAGTAGGACAGAGCATCTGAAAGGCAATCTGTGAAGAGAGAGCATGAAGAACAGGCAGAGACTGAGGCATAGAGACTTGTACAGCCCACTGGTCATCCCACAGTGCAATTCTTTCCTTCTGAGAATGTCTTACCCTCATCAGTGACCCCTAGAAAAGACCACACAGGACTCATTCTCGCTGAGGTATTGTGATCACTGTCATGGGAGCTTCTGGGAATCAACTAGTCTGAATATTTTCAAATCATGGTCCACTTCCCTGGGTCACCCATTAGCCTGCAGGCTCCTGGGACCCCCTAAAAGTGCTCGGGCAGCTGCGTTGGGAGTGTTGTGTACTCTCACGCTTGAGTATCACCAACAAGTCCACCTCTGCACATAGAAGCCAAGCCAGTAGCCCTGAGTTGTCACCTGCTTCCCCTAAAGACACAGCGTATCAGTCATGAATTGCTGCAGAATGAATTTTCCCAACAACCATTCAAGACTGCTGAAGCTCCATGGGCCTCGAGAGGTCTCTCACACAGCTGCAGTCACATGGCGGCTGAGGCTGAAAGTACCTGGGGGCTCCGCTGAGCTGAAACATCCAAGATGGCTCGCTCACGTACTGGGGCATCACACCGGAAGGGCAGCCAGAAGGAAGGAAGTAGGCTGGGCCCCCCTTGCTCACAACCTCTCCGCCTGAGCCAGGCAGCTGGAGCCTGAGAGCAGGGTGTAAGAGCAGACTCCTCCCACCTCTGGTCTCTGGAGCAGGGTATAAAAGTAAACTTCAGACGTGGTGGCTCAGGGCTTCCAAAAGCGGAAGCTGACAACCTTCTCAAGACTTCATTCTGAAAGCGCCACGGCAGTCCCTGCGGCCCGCTGTGATGGCTACAGCGAGTCCTGCTGCAGGCCCAGATGCAGGGGTCTGGGCGCTGAGATGACCCACGTACGTCAACACTGAGAGGCAAGACTGCCTGAGCTCGCTTCACCCAGCAAAAGCGGATGCACAGCCGAGAACTCCACGCAGGGCATTTCTGGTGTTCCCCACCCCCACTTCCAGCAGCTCTGCAGGGGCACAGGCTGAGAGGGAAGGCGAGGACACAGGGGCCCAAGCAGAGCCCGAGAACCAGGTTCACCCAGGCAGGCATGGTTCTGCAGCTGCTTCCCATTCCTCTCCGTGAATGTGGTTCTCCTGCTGCTGCAGCCTGGGTTCCCTAGTAGCCCAGCATCCCTGAGAGTGCCTGCCATCATCTGTGCCATGCTCTGGGCCTCAGCTCCCACTGGGTACCTGGCCCCTCTGTTCACCCAGGCACAGAGACTAAGGGAGACTCGGACGCATGCTGTGATGCCAAACTGACTTAGTTAGGGTTCACCCTCGTTGGCCCTTGGTGCAGTAAGACACCAGGTACTGGCCAGAAGTGACATTTATGAGGGCTAAATGCATTGGGGTATTACTCTGGTTACATCAGATCTTATGGAGTTTTATTATTGTTATTACCATGCTTAACAAAAGAAGCACAGCTTTGCCATTTTTAACCCATTTGTGTACTCATCGCCTTAGCTTAGCTTCTAATTTCGTAGGATCAGTGGTTCTCAAGGTACCTAGGGAAAGGGCTGGTTTTATTACTATTATTTCAATCCACTGTGCACTAGTACTTTTGTAAAATACAATAAAAATTAATTGCTAGGGAAAATTAGATTGAAAACAGTCATGTCAATAGAAGCCCCATTTTTTACTATTATTACAAATGAAATTACTGCATCAAATTCAAGACTTGAAAGACTTTGCTCTCAAATTCAGTACTCCCCTGGTTAGGTAAAGGATAGAGGAGGCACTCACAGTGGACAACCTTTTTAGTAGCCAGTTTGTGGGCAAGGAAACTGGAGACCAGCAAATTTCAGCCACTCGCTCGAGTCCTCTGACTCTAAAGTTAACTCTGTGCCCCTGAGGATCTTGTAATCCCCTTTGGGTAGAGCGGAACAACCACCACAACAATAAAATTCCAAACAGAGAGAAAACCAAACCCAAGTCAACCAACGAGCAAAAACCCAGGGGCCTAGAAAGGGGAAGCTCAATGCTCAGTGGCACAGTAACTCAGTGACCAAGCGGACAGGGAGACTGAGCTGCTCCCCCAAGTTTAATGGCCCGTCTGAGCTGTCCAGGGTCCTAGACACCCAAGGCCTGCGTCACCGGACTCTGGGGAAGTGTTCTGTTCAGGAGCGCTTGCCCTCCCACACCCCTTCCCACACCCCCGTGTCCTGTCGAGAGCTGCAGAGCTGGGCTGACTGGTTCCCATTCACCAGTTGCCTTGCTTGCTGTTCCAAAAATAGATTAGCCAGAAAAGGGGACACCAACTGAATAAATAGTCATGGCCTCCCCTCCCTGCCTTCCTGCCCCCTCTCTCCAGCTGTATATAAAGCCGGCACTAACTGCTAGATTAAGTCCCCCAGCTCCCACCCCACCCCCGAGAAAAACACCGTCTTGTCTCTGCTTCTGGAAAGGAATTAACGAATGAAGTCACTGTCCACTTCTTATGGCCATGGCTAGACTTTTCTCAATGCTCAACGCGAACCAGGGGAGCAGTTGACTGCCTCCCCCCAGCAGGGCATGGGCCTCAGAAAGCACATCCTCTGATGTGCTCAGAAAAATCAGTGCAGCTGCCCTGTGCTCAGAACCCAAAGGAAATCCTTGGAATTGGTTCAAATGTCAGTGCCAACAGCTTCTGTGAAGAAATCATCATTGAAAGACACAACAGATAGATCCTTGAGGTGGATTTATTACTACAAGCAGAAAATGAGAGAATGAAGGAGTCCGCCCATCTTATGAGCTCAGACTGAAACCCACAGGCAAACATTTATGACTAGGTAGGCTAAAGAATCATTCTGTTTACTACCTGAAATGTCAGTAGATTTTCTGAGATGTATTTTCATAGGAACTTTAGAGCATTTGAACCAATAACTGTCAATGAGCACTGGCATGTGCCAGGCCCTGTACTAAGCTCTCCCCAAGAGCTGGTAGCCTAAAACCCAAGAGCTTCTCTGTAAATGTTTGTTTGTTTGGATGGATGGATGGGTAGACGGGTAGATGGATGGATGGATGGATGGATGGGTGGATGGATGGATGGGTGGATGGATGAATGGATGAATGGGTGGATGGATGGGTGGATGGATGGATGAATGGATGGATGGATAGATGGGTGGATGGATGGGTGGGTGGATGGATGGGTGGGTGGATGGATGGATAGATGGGTGGAGGGATGGGTGGATGGATGGATGAATGGATGAGTAGATGGGTGGATGGATGAATAGATGGTTGGATGGATGGGTGGATGAATGGATGAGTAGATGGGTGGAGGGATGGGTGGATGGATGGATGGATGGATGAGTAGATGGGTGGATGGATGAATAGATGGTTGGATGTATGGGTGGATGGATGGATGAGTAGATGGGTGGATGGATGGATGAGTGGATGGATGGATGGATGGATGAGTGGGTGGATAGGTGGATACACTGAAAGGAAAATGGATGGCTAATTGGATAGATGGGATAGATTAATGGGTAGGTAGAAATATGGATGGTTGGAAATAGATTGGGTGGGTGGGTGGGTGGGTGGATGGATGGATAGAAAAGAGAATGGATGGATAGGTGGACAGATGGTTATATGGATGGGTAGATGAATATAGGTAGGTGAATGTATATTTGTATTTAAATCCAGTGATTATCTTTTCCACGTCTCACATGAGCGTCAGTCACGTCTTCAGTGGGATGTGATGACAAGTCTCCAGTGCCCATACTTCTTGCAGTGACAAAGGTGGGTGGTGGAGGTGGAGGCAGAGGCCCTGAGATTGCTGCAGGGCTGGGGCAAGGGAGGGTCCCCCGCCTCGCTTGCGGGCCGGGCCACTCAGGCTCAGACAGCTCTGCAGCAGGGAGGTTCATCACGGGGCAGACCTCATTTCCCATGGCCAGAGCAGCTCCCGGACCCATGCAGCTCTCTCTAACACACTGCCAGGACAGTGGCCAGGCACCACCGTGTCCTAACTGGTTTCTCCCTTCAGCCTCACTCCCAGCCTTGCCACTGCTGCTCCTCCTAACCCGGCCAGACCCGACCACGGCACTCCCTGCACAGCAGGCTCCCCAGGTCTCGTGCGCTGAGGTTGCCGGCCAGCCCCTCCAGCCGCCCACTGGCCTCTCTGGGCTTCGCCTGGCCTCCTGGGGACCATGCTGTGCTTTTCATGGGTTCCCAGTGGTTTCTGTCTGCGGGCTTTTCCAGCTGGTCACCTGCAGACGTCAGCTTCTGGTAGGCTTCTCTTCTTCTCAGAAGAGCCTTTAATGCCCCCACCATCTGAGCTAAAGTTACTTCTGGGGGCACAAAGCCCTTGTGCTCCCCAAGTCTCCACAGTACAACTGCCTGCTGGGCTCCCCACCATTGTACACACGCGTGCTCAGCTGATCTTCGTGAGATGAGGATGATTGTCCAGCTCTTCTAGGGTCATGACCTAACAGAATCTGGGAGCTATAGCAAATACAGTACTGCCTC
The DNA here is from genome assembly GCA_004363535.1 of Dasyprocta punctata. NCBI lineage: Eukaryota > Metazoa > Chordata > Mammalia > Rodentia > Dasyproctidae > Dasyprocta > Dasyprocta punctata. The sequence goes on from RJWM01033522.1 coordinate 18,368, forward strand.
AGTTCACAAACAATTCAGTTCATAAACAAAAGCATTCAGCAAAATTTTGCTTTCATTCACAAACTGCATTGGGAGACAAACACAGATGCAGCCCTTTACCCCAAGTCGTAAACCAAGTTAAGTTCCTAGAGCGAGGCCCCACTCGCCTGAGCTGGTTGGCTCAGCAGGAGAGGAGTCTACTTCAGTTCGCCCTTTTAGGGATTCGGCTGGCCTACTGCTTTGGGGCCCGTGGCGAGGCAGTCACATCATGGGCCAGAGCAAAGCTCTTCACCTTCGTGGGCAGGGAGGACAGACAGAGAAGTGGGTCAGGCCCCCACAGTCCCCTTCCAATGGCCACGACGCCCCACTCCACCTCCCAGCCGCACCACCCGGGGTGCCGAGCCTCTCACACCAGTTTCAAATGAGAGCCCTGCCTCTAATTCACTGCTGGCTTTAAGCAAGGCACTCACTTTGAGAACTGTTTATCCGTACACGAATGAGGGGTTGGCGAGCTCTCCACAGTGCTCTACTGTGCCAGTAGGGGTGAGGCAGCCAGGTCGGTGACCAGTGGTAACAGCCCCACCCCTCGGAGAGCGTGAGAAGTGCAAAGTCCCAGCCTGCCCAGAGCTTCTGAGTCAGAGCCTTCGGGGGGTGGGGTCCAGCCCTCTGGGCTTCTCCAGCCCCCGGGGATTCTGATGCAGACAAGCGGAAGCTGGGGGAGTGTTGTGTGCTGTGGGTGACCGTTTCCCTTCCTGCACCTGCAGGTGGATTTCGAAGATGTGATCGCAGAGCCCGTGGGCACCTACAGCTTCGACGGCGTGTGGAAGGTGAGCTACACCACCTTCACCGTCTCCAAGTACTGGTGTTACCGGCTGCTGTCCACGCTGCTGGGCATCCCGCTGGCTCTGCTCTGGGGCTTCCTGTTCGCCTGCATCTCCTTCTGCCACATCTGGGTGGTGGTGCCGTGCATTAAGAGCTACCTGATCGAGATCCAGTGCATCAGCCACATCTACTCGCTGTGCATCCGCACCTTCTGCAACCCGCTGTTCGCGGCCATGGGCCAGCTCTGCAGCAGCATCAAGGTGATGCTGCGGAAGGAAGTCTAAGGCCAGGCAGGGAGAGCGGGGTGGTCGGGCAGGGTCCAGGCTCCACGGCGGGCAGGGGAGGGCAGGAGAGTTCTTTCTCCTTAGTGACTGCTCCATCACCCCCGCCCCAACACGGGAGCACACCGCGTAGGGAAGCTGGAAGGAAAGCCAGCCTGGCCTCACAGGCAGCGCCACGGCCCCCGCTCTGCCCAGCCCCACCACGATGCCCTGGAGCAGCCTGGATCGAAAGATGTGTGCTACATGGCAGCTACTGCAAGTCTTTGTGCCCATGTGTACTGTGACAGCGTGACCAGCACGGGTTCCCACTGTCCACACAGGCCTGAGAAAGCGACCAGTGACTGAGGTGTGAGAAGGGGACCCCAATAAAGGTTTCAGCTGCATGGGCGACATGTGTCCTGTCTGTCCTTGTCCATGAGGTTGCTGGTGTCCCGACTCCCTCCAAAAGCCTCCCTGTCTGTCCCGTGCACAGCAGCAGGTCAGGCTGCTTGGTCTTTTCCCAGGCAAAAGAAGGTCCAGACTCCAGCATGGTTTTGCTTGGACTCCACTTGCTGCTCCTCGCCCATCTTCCCTGGGAGATTGTTTTCCAATGGTTTCTGCTGGCCTCCAGCCAGCAAATGGGCACCAAAAGAAGGAATTTCCTGTGAGCTGGCAGGGTGGGCCCCCTGGACAGTGGGTACAGGGCCTGGCCTCAACCCTCTCTGGTCCCCCACGCCCCGTGGCTTGCAGACACCGAGCCCTGGACACAGATGGCCTTGCCCCAGACAAGTTTACCATCAGCCCAAAGAGATGTGCTGACAGCACATAGCCCGGTGCACACGTGTGCCCTAGGAAAAAGACAGTAGAATGAGCGTGTCCCCCACTCCAAAAGCAAAACACACACAAACCCACCCATCTTACATCCTTAGGGCCAGGTTCCCAAGTGTACCATCCAGAATGTATTCCCCAAAAGAAAAAGTTGGGGGGGTAGCTTCTGTGGCTAAATTTGTTTGGAAATGTGGTATATTTCTTTGGAGATTTTCAGTGGACACTACCACAGTGAAGGCTCTGCAGAAAACAGTTCAGGCCATGCTGCCCCTCATCCTATTTGATGCTCT
>RJWM01033523.1:0-10682 GCA_004363535.1 Dasyprocta punctata
AGTAATTTAAAGATCTCTCGCGTCCATTGGAGGAGTTGTCATGGGGAGGGTCTAAAGCCGGATGGCGGTGGTCGTTCCCTAATATGGATAACAAAGGTTACAGAAAGGCACGTTTTACACATTTTTTTTTTCTCTTTGCATGGAGCAGGGTGAGTGTTTATCTTTTGACCCCGCTTTTCGGTCAGCAACCTAAAAGTTGTAACTGTTTGTTTCTTAGGTTACTGGGGGAAGGGGGATTTTACAGAAAAACAGAAACCTTAGCAAATCAAGGGGGGTTTCTAATCTAAGATGGCGCATACAAAACAGCAAAACGGCACTTTGGTCAAATCACAGGCTACAGGTTATAACAAATTTAGTGTTTAATGAGAGATAAGTATCCATTTTCAATCTTCTGCAAACAAATAATCAGTCTTCCCAACACCACTTGCTGTTTTCCGCCAAAATATGCCTCTGGTCCCTTTGTCGGAAATCAAATAGCTGAATGTGTCTGGCAATGTTTTTGTATCCTGTGTTCTGTTCTATTGATATATGCATCTATATTTGTTCTGGCAGCATGCCATTTTTATTATTACTGCTTTGTAGTATAGCTTGAAGTCAGATCTTGCTGGGCCTCCTGCTTTGCTCTTGTTGCCCAAAATTGCTTTTGCTATTCTGGGTCTCTTCTGGTTCCATGTGAATTTCAGGATGGTCTTCTCTGGTTTCATAAAGCATGCTGTTGGTATTTTGATTGGGACTGCATTGAATCTGCATAACAGTTTTGGGAATATTGCCATTTTGGCAATACTGGTTCTGCCCGCCAGGAGCAAGGGACATCTTTCTATTTTCTGATGTCCTCTTCAATCACTTGTTTTCAGAGTACTGTAGTTTTCCTGTAGAGTAAAGTCTTGGTTAGGTCTTCCTTGGTTAGGTAAATTTCTATGTATTTCATTTTTCTTGAAGGTACTATGAATGATATTTTCATAATTTCTTTTTCATATTCATTATTGGTGTACACAAATGCTAATGATTTTTCTGTGTTGATCTTGTATCCTGCTACATTGCAGAAATTGGTTATTCTAAGAGTTTTTTTGGAGTTTTTTGAGTCATATATAGAATATAATGTCATCTGGAAATAGATAATGAGTTCTTTCTTTCTTATATGTATCACTTTTCTTTCTTTCTTTTGCCTGATGGCTGTGACCATTAACATTTAGAGATATTACTGATATGTGTTGATTATTTAGTATCATTGACTTCTTTATCTGTTGGTGATTCTTTTGTTTTTCTTTTCCTGACCTTTTGTGTTGCTGTTTATCAATTGACCTTGGAGTTTTCATTTTCTCTGTATTTTTAGCTGTGTCAGTTTTGTTATTTCTATTGAGAATATGCTTAGAAATTTTCTCAAGTGCTGCTTTAGCACTCAAATATTTTGAGCTGGTGGTTTTCACTGAAATGCCTTATTTCTCCATCTGTTTTGAAGGATAACTTTGCTGGGTAAGTTAATTTTGGTAGGAAGTTATTTGCTCTTAGGACTTTAAATAATTCACTCTAAGGTCTTCTGCCCTTTAGGGTTTATGTTGAGAAGTCTGCTGTGAGTCTAAGTGGTTTACCTTTATATGTGATTTTTTTGTTTAGTTTTTCTCTGACTGCTTTTAAAATTCTGGTTTCCTGCTGTGTATCTGATAATTCCATAAGGATATGCCTTGGTGAACTTCTTTTATCATATTTGGTGTTCGATAAGCATCAGTTACTTGTATTTCAAACTCCTTTCTTACATTTGGGAAATTTTCTTATATGATTTCTGTAAACATGTTAGTAGATCTATCCGTGTTGTCTTCTAGTTTTTCTCTTAACTCCAATTAGCCTTAGATTGGTCTTCTTATTGTCATCTAGTAGCTGCTTTGTTGTCTTGTTTTATTCTCTTGTTTTCTTTGTGCCTTCTTTGAGTACCTGATCATAATTCACTATTTTGTCTTCAATTTCAGATACTCTGTCTTCAGACTAGTCATTTCTGTAATTTATGAATTTTTTTTTTGGTACCGGCAATCAAACTTACAACCTCACGCTTGCCAGGCAGGTGCTGTGCCCCTGAGCTATATCCCCAGGCCTGTAATTTATGAATTCTATATAGTTTTTTATTTCAGGTATTGCTGTCATCTTTTTGAGGATTCTACATCCTTGTTGAATCTGTCAATCAGGTTTTTAGTTAGTTTGTTCAGTTTTTTACTTATTTCCCTGAAATTCACTCTGAGCATATTGAGTGAAATTGCTTTCAACTTCTGGTTCAGTTTCTCTTTGAAATCTAGTTTCTTCATTCTATAAACTTTTTGTAGAGTTCTACTGCCTGGTATCTGATTTCCTCTTCCTTCATGACCCCTTTTTCTGCCTTGGGCTAGTCAGGAGACCTCGGGTATCTCCTATTACCTTGCTTCTCCATTCCCCTATGTGTATCTGTCCATCTGTGATTGTGTGTGTGTGTGTGTGTGTGTCCCTCTCTTCCCTTTCCTTTTTTGGGGAGGGTGCTACTAAAGGTTGAGGACCAGAATAGTGAAATGAGTTTGTAGCTCATATGGAGATGTTTTAGTAGAATGTTGCCTGCCCATGAATAAGTTTCAGCTTTGTATGTCCAGTGCTAGTATTTACTCCTATTATTTATTTTTTGTCTTTTTGAGACAGAGTTTCACTATGCAGTTCAGGCTGGCCTTGAACTCACAGCAATCCTCCTTTCTCAGCCTCCTGAGTGCTGGGATTACAAGTGTGCACCACCACGCCCAGCCAATTACTTACTTGTCCCAATGTTTGCTGAAAGAATTACTTATGATTGTAACAGCATCAACAGCTTCTGTCATATAACATTTCTATATGATAGTCTGTGCAGTTACACTTCTCCCCTTCCTCTGCTCTGTGTACACTATGATTATTTATTATTTGTAGTTGTTCTACAGTGATGTATGTGAAGTGGAGGGAGGACAATAGAAGGTGGTTGGATGAGGAGTGTAAGGCATGAAGAGGGAGGTTTGAAGGGAGAATAGTGATAGATGACAAGAAAAGTTTGATGTGGGGTCTGATTCTATTGGAGTACTTTTAGCTGAGTTAAAGGATTTGATTTGAGAGTTTTCAGAGGATATTTGTGAGGGCAAGGGTGAGATATGGGAGGAATAAGGTTTGCTTTGTGATTGAGGAAAGTTACATTGTTGTCAGAACCTCTTGATAGGGAGGACAAAAGTCTAGGTAAGATATGGAAGAGCCAAAGGCTTAGAATAGGGATTAGTAACTGTTAATAGTAGAGAAGGTAAGAGTGACTGTAGAGGAAGTAAGTATGGTAAATTAAAAACTTGGGGGGAGGAGGTGATATATTTGGAAGAAGAATAAAGAATTATGATAATAGTAAATTGCTTTGGGGGTTCAAGGTGAAGAAACTAGATAGGGAGCTGTCTTAATTACTTTTCTCTTGTTACTGAGACAAAATACCAAATTTAAAGGGGAAAAGGTTTATTTAGCTCACAGTTGAACGTTTCAGTCCATAATTGGCTGACTTCAAGGCAGGCTGGCATGGCCAACAGGCATTGCAGAGGAAAAACAGTTCATGGCGGGCAGACGGTAGCAAAGCAAGCAAAAGACAAGCCTCTTTCTGTCCCTTATACTGTATCTAGTCTGCCAAGATTAGGGTGGTGCCAAACCAATCAGTGGACTGATTTTGTAACCACCCACCTTTAGTAATCACCCACCTTTAATCCTAGTACCTTTAATCCTAGCATTGAACCATAAATCAATCACACACTCTAGATTCAGCCACTTCTGAAAAAGCCCCACTTAGGACTGCATAAGGACTGATCAATGCCTATCTACATAAATAAATCTGCCTCCAAATACTGGATGTCGTTTGGGTGTTTCTGAATACCGTTGCATTAGAAGTCTAAAGTGGCAGTCTGCCCCCAGAATGGTGCATGATGCACTCATCTGCGTATAGTGGGGACAGGGCACCATTGTGACCTTCCAATACTTCATAATTTAGGTTGAATCTAGCCTCCAACTGCAAGAGTCTGGCCTGTGTTTACCAGTGTTGGGGACCACAAATTCACAATGGCTAATTTTGCATACTTCCCTAAGGGATAAAATGGAGTCTTGGGATTTTCGGTATCATCCATTTGAGATTTCCCATTAACTCTTAAGGGATGGGCCATCCTCTCCCACCCACTAAGACTAAAACTAAGACCACTAAATTTAAAAAACACTCCAGGGCAGGATCCTTCTTAGCATAAGATCATTCTGCCCTCTTGAGTAATCCCAAGATTATACTTGCCCACTGAATCATAGGCCTCTTAAGTCTTCTGCCAATTTTGAATCTTTTGCTAGCCCTGCCTATCACTGTATACACCCAATAAATAGTACCTGTTTTGGAGTGTTGTTCTCTTGGCCCATCTAGAGACATCAACTTCCAGTCATTTATCATGTATTACTAAATTTGTCCTGCTTATTTTTCCCTCTTGCCATACCCTTAACACAGGCAATCAGGGCTCTTGGCCAGGTCCCTGATATTTGTTTGGCCCACAGTAGGACCACTCCAGCCTGTTCTCCAACTGCTGGCTGTCTCTTATAACTGTGTCCTTCCCTTATCCACTATGGGAACTTGACAGTTTAGAATGTGGATTGGTGCCAAGGGGCTGCTCTTGTTCCCAGGTTTGAACACTGAGCCTTTCTCTACAATAGTGTCCCCACCAGCTCTTGTTCTATAGTTGTGGTGGCAGGTGCTGGACTGAGGTCTCTCACCAACTGGTAAATGTGGAAGGCCACTTGGAAGCAGTATCCCACATTTTGTTTGCAGGTTCCAACTGCTGCCGAGTCTCTCAGTACTGCTGCAGGTCTCCATGAGTGAAAGTTTTTAGTTTCACTTTGTCCCCCAGATTGGAGCTGGCCAGCCACTCTCAGCTGTGTGCAGCATGCAGAGATTCCCCTCTCTCTTTCACGATGTGTTCTATTTCTTCTTTGTCATTTAATCCTTTTCTCTTTTTGTCAGTTCCCTCATGTTTCTTGGGTAACCTCTTGTCCCTTTGACTCCTTCCAAGCTACTGTTTTCCAGACTCTAGACACTTTGTTCTGGAGAAGCTGAGTTACTGATACTCACCGGTCCACCATTATTTCTCTCCTAACAATTTGTAATTTCTCAAGGTTATTTTGGTAAGCAATTTTTATTCTTTGGTTATTTGGGCTTTCATTTATATTCATATATGAAAACATGGCTGGGAAAAGGTTAACCATTTCTTCCCTTCTGCATATTTTTTCTTTTGTCGTCTTCCAGTTAATATGTCAGAAGATAAGTCTTAGGCTCATCTGATTTCTTTTTTATTCCTTTTTCTTCCTAAAGGCTCATAGGGGGCATTTTTTATCCTTCAAGTGAAATACTTGGTGTACATCTTTTATATGTCTTTTTGTAGATCTTTTATTTCCTTATATGAAAATGGTTCCTGGGCTGGGGATGTGGCTCAAAGGTAGAGCTCTTGCCTTGCATGCACGAAGCCCTGGGTTCAATCTCCGGCACACACACAAAAAAAAGAAAACAGTTCTTAAAAAAATAAAAACCTTTCTTCTGGCCAGGTGGGGTGGCACATGCCTATAATCCCAGTACCTGGGAGGCTGAGGCAGGAGGATTACTGCAAGTTTGAGGCTAGTTTGGGCTACATAGTTAGTTCAAGGCCAACCTGAACTTCATAGCGAGACCCTGTCTCAGAAAATTAGTAAATAAACAAATAACCTTTCATATTAATACTTGTAAAAATACAGAAAATTAGAAAGAAAATTAAAAATAGTTCTCACCCTCACTTCTAAAAATAAAACCTTCAAAGTTTTCTAGACATTTTTCTACATAAACATTTATACAAATACAATGTCTCATATTTTGTAAGAATTATATCATACCAGCTTTTTAAAAAATCCTCTTAGCTGGGAGTTTGGCTCAGTGGCTTAAGCGCCTGTCTGGCAGGCATGAGGCTGTGAGTTCGATCCCTGGTGCTGCAAAAAAAAAAAAATCCTCTTAATTTGAGGTATATGGGAAATAAATACTTTAATGCATCCTAATTGTAAATGTTCTGCTTTATGAGTTTTCATATATATATATATATATATATATATATATATATATAATTACATGAAATGCAGATGAAGATGTAGAATACTTCAAGGCCCCTTGAAGAGTCACTGGAATTCATCTGTATGGTTGCATGTATCAGTAGTTTGTTTTGTTTGTGTCAGTTATTCCATTGTACAATATACCACAATTAAGTTATCCATTCTTCCATTCTTATACATTATAGTTGGTTGTGATTTTTGACTCTTGTGGATAAAGTTGCTATCAGCTTTCCTGTTTATTTTCTAGTGCACATATGCACAATTTATTTTATCTTTGTTACTAGGAATGGGATTGCTGTGTCACAGCATAAGGACATTTTTAGCTATGCTACATAATGTCACAGTTTTCCAAAGCAGATGTACAAAAATCCATTTTCACCAATATATGAGATTTGCAGTTCACATCCTTATCAACACTTAATGCTATCATTCCTTAATTTGAGCCCTTCTATCAGGTATGATGTGATATATGTTATTAGAGATTTGTGAACATTCTTTTGTGAAATGTGTATTCATTCATTTTTGTTAGGTTGTCCCTTTTTAAGTGTGTTTTAATCTTGAACAGTTGTTCTGTCTGTCTTTGTCTTTATTGCTTTGGTTTGCTTTGTTTTGGAGGGAATGCGGGGTTTGAATACAAGGCTTTGTGCATGCTAGTCACTTACCTACCATTGAGCTACTCCCCTGGGTATACTTTGTCTTTCTTGATGATGTTGAAAAAGCAGAAACCAGTTTGCATATGTGTGCATGTGCATGCGCCCCCGTGTGTGTGTGTTTTACTGGGTATTGAATTCTGGGCCTTTGTACTGAGCTACCTTCCGAGCTCTATTTTTGAAACAAGCTCTTGCTAAATTGCCCATACGGGGCTTGGATTGTCTTGCATCAGCCTCCTAGAGGGCTGGGATTACAGATGTGTGCCAGTACGCCATCCCTCAGTTTTTTATAAAATGTCTCTCGCTTAAATTTGTGTGATGTTTCTCATAATTGGATTTGGATCATCCAATTTCGGCAGGAATACCGTGTAAGTGATATTGTATTTAGTGTATCATATTAGGACGAATGTCATTTTATCCACACATTGGTGAAGTTTACTTTTGTTATGTGATTTTAATAGGGCCTTTCAGGAAGGTTTCTTCATTTTAAGTGCTATTTTTTCCCTTTATAGTATATATTTTCAAACTACATAAATATGTCTTATTAATCAAAACTTCTCCTGGTAGTTTGAACATCCAGGTATGATTTTCTAACTTCATCTTTTTTCCTTATATTAATTAGCTGGCCCTTTCTCCTTCTGTATTTATTTCCATTGGAATGGACTCATGAACATCTTGTTACTAGGTTATACTCTTATTTATTTTAATAGTTAAAATGCCTTGGACTTGGGGGCCCATTCAATGTGGCACTTAAAGTTACCATCATTCTTTGTGCATCTATTGAGATGACCATATGATTTTTGTCTTTGACTCCGTTAATATGGTGTGATGCATTTATTGATTTGCATATGTTGAACCGTCCCTGCATCCTTGGGATGAATCCTACTTGGTCATGGTGTATAATCTTTTTGATGATTTGCTGTATTCTGTTTGTCAGTATCTTACTGAGGAGTTTTGCATCTATGTTCATTAGGAAGATTGGCCTGTAATTTTCTTTTTTGGTTGGGTCCTTCTCTGGTTTTGATACCAGGGTAATACTTTCAGGAATGATTTTGGAAGTATTGTTTCCCTTTCAGTTTCATTAAGGAGTTTCAGCATTACTAGAATTAGTTCTTCTCTAAATTTCTTATAGAATTCAACAGTGAATAGATCAGGACCAGGGCTTTCCTTTGTTGGTAAGTTTTTAATTACATTTTCAATTTCCATTTATTGATATCAGGTTATGTAGAAATTTTCTCTTCTTGATTTAGTTTTGTCTATTCATATGTGTCTAAGAATCTGTTCATTTCTGTTTTCCATCTTATTAGAATACAGCTTCTTATAATAGGTATTGATGATGTGGATTTCTGCAGGACCCATAGCGATTTCACTCTTTTCATTCCTAATTGCTTAAATTTGAGTCTTTTCTTTCCTCTTCTTTTTTGATGAGTTTGGTTTATCAATTTTATTTAATCTTTCAAAGAAACAACTCTTTGGTTCATTGATTCTCTGTATTGTTTTCTTAGTCTTTACTGGATTAATTTCTGCTCTGATCTTTATAATTTTCTCTCTTGTATGAGCTTTGGGTTTGATTTGTTTTTTCTAGAAGTTTCAGGGTCAGCATTAGGTTATTTATTTGAGCTCATTTTGTTTTCCTGGTGTGAGAATTCATCACTATAAATTTCCCTCGTAGGACTGCTTTCACCGCGTCCCATAAGTTTCCATATGTTGCATCAGCTTTATTGTTCCATTGTAGATAATATTTAATTTCTCCTTTAATATCCTCTGTGGTCCATTGGTTGTTCAGGAGGGTATTTAATTTCCATTGTTTATGTAGTTTTTGTAGTTTCTTTTGCCACTGATTTCCAATTTCATTGCATTATGGTCAGATAATATTTATGGGATGATTTCAATTCCTCTGCATTTACTTAAGCATGTTCTATGGGCTAGTATGTGATCTATTTTGGAGAACATGCCATGTGTATTCTGATGTCATTTGGTGGAACACTCTGTAGACATCTACTAAGTCCATTTGTTCACGGGTTTTTTTTTTTTGGTTTTTTTTTTTTTTTTTTTTTTTTTTTTTTTTTTTTTTTTTTTTTTTTTTTTTTTTTTTTTTTTTTTTTTTTTTTTTTTTTTTTTTTTTTTTTTTTTTTTTTTTTTTTTTTTTTTTTTTTTTTTTTTTTTTTTTTTTTTTTTTTTTTTTTTTTTTTTTGGTACTGGGGATCGAACTCACAACCTCACACCTGCCAGGCAGGCGCTTACACCACTGAGTTAAATCGCTGGCCACAGGTTTGGTTTAATTCTGATATTTCTTTGTTGACTTTTTTTGTCTAGTTGATCTAACTGTGAGAGTGGAGTTTTAAGATCCCCCATTACAATTGTGTTAGTACTTATTTGATTTTTCATGTCTGTTAATATTTGTTTTATGTAGTTGGGTGTACCAGTATTTGGCATATATATATTTATAATTATCTCTTCTTCTTGGAGTTTTCCCTTAAAAATTACATAATGACCTTTTTTTTCTCTTTTGATCAGTCTTGGTTTGAAGTTCACATTGTCTGCAAATAGAATAGCTAGCTACCCGTGCTTTTTTCTTGGTTCCTGTTGCATGGAGTATTGTTTTCTATCCTTTCATTTTCAGTCAGTGAATTTCTTTTTGAGTTAAATGTGTTTCTTGAATGTAGCATATTGTTGGATCTTGTTTCTTGATCCATTCTACCAGTCTATTTCTTTAGATTGGTGGTGAGTCAAGACCACTTATGTCTTATCTTTTTCATGTTATTTTCCTGGTGTTGGTTCCCTGTCTTTCCCTTCTGTTTAATTGCTTGCCCTATCTGGTGGCTTCTTTTTCTCTTTTTTTGCAGTCCCAGGGATTGAACTCACAACCTCACGCCTGCCAGACAGGCGCTTAAGCCACTGAGCCAAACTCCTGGTCCTAGTTTTTTTTGAGGCAGGGTTGCACTATGTAGCTCAGGCCTGCCTTAAACTCACAATGCTCCTCCTATCTCAGCCTCCTGAGTGCTGGGATTAAAGGCGTGCACCACCAGTACTTGTAATATTGTATATCGTTACCTTCAAAGGGGTTGTTCAGATTAACAGATATAGACATGTAAAATTAATCTAATCATGTGAGTATTAACTGTTCTTTTTCAATAGCTAATGCATTTAGTAATATAGTTATTTTAACTATCCTATGTATACCTATTTATAAATTTATGTCTTTTTCCTTTTCCCTTCCTTCTTTCCTCCTTTCCCCTTAGAATACCTCTTGTTGTCTTTAAAATAACTGCCCATATCACTAGGCCTAGTATAATCAAACAAAATAGTTCAGAATAAAACCAATAAAAAATAAAACAATGGTCACAGAAAAGAGAAACAAAAAGCTAAAGGGACCAGCAAACAGCAATAACATTCGATACTGTAACATTATAGGTTTACAAAATGAGATGATTGGAATTTGACAGTGGTTGTAACATTGTTTATTGTAACCTTCAAAGGGCTTACTCAGATTGACAGATATAGCCATGTAAAATTGATCTAATCATATGAGTAGCAACTGTTCTCTCTCAATAGTTAATGCATTTAGTAGTATAGTTATTTTAACCATCTTATGTATACCCTCATATAAATCTATACCTTTTTCCTTTTCCCTTCCTTCTTTCCTCCTTTCCCCTTGTAATACCTCTTGTTATTATCAAAGTAACTGCCCATACCATCGGGCCTAATATAATCAAACAAAATAGTACAGAATAAAACCAATAACAAATAAAACAGTGGAAGCAATACATAGTAATACAATGTTGATTTCTATTATGCCTCATATTATCTTCTAAGCAGTTGTCTGTATCATCTGTTATAATATAATCAAACAAACCAAAATAGGTTAAAATCACTCAAAACAGAACAATGAAAGCAATACTGGATTTCAAAACAAAGTGATCAAAT
>RJWM01033524.1:0-20526 GCA_004363535.1 Dasyprocta punctata
GCATCTATTTGTTCCTTCAAAAAAGTGTTTTGTGCTAATATTGTTTAGACAAGATATCATGCCTAAATCCTGTACTCTTAATCATTATTACAAAGACAACAATACACAATGTATCAACTACTACAACTGTCCTAATAACCTGTTTTGAAAATTGATTTCATAGTTTTTTTTCTCTTTAAAATAAAGAAAGAAAATGTGTTCTCTCTACATAATGGAATACTACTCAACTATGAAGAAGGATAACTTTGAGGCATTTATAGGAAAGTGGACACATCTAGAAAACATAGTGCTAAGTAAAATAAATCAGATATACAAGCTTAACTGCCACATGGTTCCTTTCATCTGAGTGATGCAAAATGCATGAACAAAATGAAAGGTTGATAAAAGGAATTTACAAATAGGAAAGGGTCCAAGAGACTGAGGGTGAGGAGGAGGAAGGAGAGCAACAGAACATTAAAAGGTTTAAAATGGGCTATGCAACTAAATACTCATAATGAATGGAAACATTATATGTCACAAATAATAATAATGAGCTAAAATAATAATAATAATAATAATAATAATAATAATAATAATAATAGAGACATGGAATCTGCAGATGGAGGGAGGGAGGAGGGTGGGGAGGGGAAGGGTTATAAAAACCAAGCAAGATATTTCAATGTGTGTGTAGTCCCTAAAATGATTGTAAACTTCATGTACTATAACCATGTACTAATAAAATAAAGTTAAAAATAAAGAGATATGTTTTCTATCTTATATGGTTTCTTTCTTGCCAGCATTGGCTTTTGTTTGATATTTAATGTCATTCCAAGTAAGGTCAAATTAAAACTTCAAATTATTAGCATGGGCTTCATCATTTATTTTTATATTGGGCAATGCTCATTTTTATGACAGTTTTGTTGGCATAATTTACATACAACAAATTCTACCAATTAAAGTGCTCAGTTTGGGGTTTAGTACATTCAAATAGTTGTGGAAGTATCTTTGTAATGTAATTTTTGAACATTTTCATCATCCCAGAAAGAAATACTCTTGTAGCCAATAGCAGTACTAATTAGTCCTTTTCCAAGCTTCAGTTAACCAACTTTTTTTCCTATAGTTTTATCTATATGGAAACATAATATACATTGGATCATGTGATATGTGGTCTTTTGTGACTCACTTCTTTCAGCAATGCCAATTTTCAGTGAAAATATTGAAATATTTAATTTCTATGTGGAATCACTGAAATAATTTATATTTCATAACTATCTCTGGAGGTTGTCTTTAGCTTGCTGGAAGAGACAAATTCAAGTCAAATTCAGAGGGGTTGTAAGAAGAAAGAGGGAATTAGCACTCCTGCTCCCGTAGGGCCAGGCACAAGAGTCCTTCCTGGGAGAGCGATGCCCGTGGAGCATGTTCAGACTCTCACAGGTATTCTGCCCCACAGTATAAGGTGCTTGTTTGCCTGGGCTTAAAGACTGCTATGTTTTCTCTTCTGTCACACATATGTCCTGGCCAAGGGTCAAGACTGGGGAGATCATGCCAGGCATTTTCTCTGCCCATGCTGCTGCTCCAATTAATGGCATACAGGTGACCCCAAAGATCTTTAAACTTCTCTCTGTGTCACAGTAAGTGCATTACTTGGATGAGGTGGCCAATATGTTTCTGGGTCAGCGCTCAACTGCAGCTGGTCACTACCATGCAATCCACAGTGCTGCTACTGGGAGCAAATAGAAAGTGTGCCTAACTCTGATCCTCACAGTACAGTGTGCAGGCCCTTTCCAGGGCCAGGGTGGCAGCAGACATTGAGGTGGAGGTGGGAAGGGAAATGACTGGCAGGGCCTGAGATGCAAGAGCACATTAGTGGGCCTCGAGAACCCATCTCTGAGAGGGTGTAGGATGCAGCGTGAACAAGAGTCAAGGCTTTAAGTTTAGTATGTTTCATTGTCCCATTTGGACTTCACATACAAAGCAGAAATTCAAAGATGAAAGGAAGAATTTCAAGACAGTAACTGCAAAATATTAAACCCTAGGTAGGGATCCTTCTAAGCATACAACTGCACTGTTCTCACTCCCGTGAAGCTGGCTATACTCAGAGCAATAGAAAACTCAGAACCAGCAGGAAGAGAAAGAGCAGGAGAAGCAGAAAGACAAGCCTGATGTGGAGCCATCAGACATTAGTAACAATAGAAGCCATTGGAGGAAAATGTTCCAAAAAAGATGGAAGAACAGGTAACATGCTCGTTGCAAAAGAAAAAGGTAGGAAAGAAAAGGACTGTTTCTTACAAGACATCACTGGTGACTGCTCAGATCAATTTCAGTGGAACTGAGAGTGTACAACCCAGATTACAAGGGTTGTAGAGTGAATGAGAAGTGTCAAAGCAGAGGCAGTAAATTTCTGAATTGTTCAAGAAACCTGGTGGTAAAGGGAAGGGCTGAGAGAAGAACTCTGAACAATATGGGTAAATGACAGACTACAGGGTGACCCATGGCCTGTTTTTGTAAGAAAACTGACTGGAACACAACCATATCCATCATCTACATATTGTCTATGTCTGGTTTCATACTGCAATAGCAGAGTTAAGTAGTTGCAACAGAGGCTATGTGGCTTGCAAAGTCTGAGCTGTTTACTATCTGGCCCTTGACAGTTTTTTGACCCTTCACCTAGAATACTGGTTCTCAAAGTATGGTTCTCAATGTATGTCAGCAGCATCAGAATTACCTTGGAACTTAGAAATAAAAATTCTTGAGCTACACTCCAGACCTAGTGAATGACAAACTTTGGGGTATAGAAATTATATTCCATAGCTATAGAGTCAGAACCTTTGTGGTGGAAGGTTTTCTGAAGCTCTGTAGGCAGTTCTGATACACATTAAAGTCTGAGAACACCAGGATAGAGTGCAGATATAAAGGCTAACTTTTGATTAGAAGATAGAACCACAGAGTGAAGGAAAAAAGGATGAGTGAGGATACATAAAGCCAAGTCCTGCTCTCTGGGTCCCATTCACACACTACACCATTCATCAGATTAATAACATCATGTCTTCTCAGGTCCAATATCAGAGGGAAGCCACTGGGGCTGATTTCCAAGGGACGGATGCAAAACCACCTTGGTCTAAGGTTAAACTTTCCAGGAGGGAGATATTGGCTCTGGATATGAAAGGAAGCTCTTCCAACAGTTGTAAGGGGTTCACTCCCAAGGGAATTGCACATTCACCATTTGAAATGCTGTAGAGGCTATTCATGCATTATGTAGGCACTTCGGCCCTAGTGCAGCCTCTAAGGTCTTCTCCAGCCTAAAATTCTGTGATTCCTGCCGGAAGGAGCATTTCTTTCTAATTCTTGACTAGTTACTCTGTCTAGATTCAAAATTCTTTCTCGAGATACATTCTAAACTGTAGAGATCTTTCCTAGCTTCTAAGGGTCAGAGATCAGCTGCTGGGGTTTAATTAAACCGACTAATCGGAGAGTGCAGTGGCTGGCTAACAGACCAAAAGAGAGAGACAAATTTATGTTTTCTAATGGACTCTGCTTTAGTCTAAGAGTTCTTGTGAATATTTAAGGAGTAATTCCTGTTCTGAAGAGTTATAAAAGTGTGGAAGCCAGGTTCCACATTAGCTATATACTTCTTCTACCACTCAGTTGTCATCTCTTACACTGTGAACTGTTTAGTTGTGAACTTGGCCAACTAGTCCACACAGTCACCTCTCGTATCCATTTGCTTTATAATATACCATAAATTACGTTTATGAAAGGGCCAATGTGTTTTCAGGTGTGAGGTGCCAGTACTCCCTTTACTCTCTTCATCATGAAAAATGGCTAGGGAAATAGATGGGGGCATTCAGTGATGTGGTGAAGTGACTGATATAAAGGAGTGGTAGTGAAGACGGGGGATGGAGGGATTTCCCGAGGTCTCCAGGTGTTGCTCAGTCACTAACACCTTCTAAAAGAGCAAACAGTCTCTAAGTCCTGGCCGTTCTGGGGTCTTTAGGAGTATCTCAAAAGTATTTCAATGTGTTGAGCAATACTCCTGTGGTATTGCTTAACACATTGAAATACTTTTGAGATTTTTAAACATTATGTTGGGAAGCCATGTGAAAATGAAATGTGCTTTCTTTAAATGAAATTTCGTGATGGTCAGTGGTGTGTGTGTGTGCTTGTTTTATAATGGTTATCTTTTCTCTTTTGTTAATTGTTTTTGTGGCTTTATTTTCTTACTAATTTTTCAAATGTCAGTTTCTCATATGAACTATTTATTTCTCATATTTGCTTCCAATATTTTTCCTGGTATATTTGTTTGGATGTTTAATTTTGGCTATGATTTTATTATAGAATCTACAAAAACTAAATAGTCAAATTTTTTTTTGGCTATTTATTTATTTATTTGGGAGGCAGGGTCTTGCTCTGTGATTCAGGCTGACCGTGAACTCACTATGTAGCCCAGGCTTGCCTCAAGCTCACAGCAATCCTCCTGCCTCAACCTCCCGAGTGCTGGGATTACAGGTGTGTGCCACCACGCCTGGACTCAAGTAGTCAAATTGATTACTGTTTCTTAAATGAGAAGATGAAGAAATGTCATACCCACCTGTAGGCCAAAGAAATTTCTTGCATGGGGAATTTTTTGTTTTAGGAATGTGGTAATGAATGTGGAGCATTTTGGCACGGGTAGAACTGCTATCGCTGGTTAGGGAGAGTGCAATAAAGAGATGAGAGAAGGACATTGTTAGCTGCTATGACAGGATATCAGTGTCTTGGAGGGCTTTGTTAGGTCCTTCTTTTATAAGCTAATATAGATGTCTGTCAAAGCTTGATTCCTTGTATACAACTACTCATAAGAAAGTAGAATGGCAACTACTCACACCAGCTTATTAGAGCTCCTGGAG
Organism: Dasyprocta punctata; assembly: GCA_004363535.1. NCBI lineage: Eukaryota > Metazoa > Chordata > Mammalia > Rodentia > Dasyproctidae > Dasyprocta > Dasyprocta punctata. The sequence goes on from RJWM01033524.1 coordinate 4,866, forward strand.
ACCTGGCAGAGTCTGTGCTCATGTATAAGGAAGAACTCAGGCAGTGTGAGGGCTCTTTTCCTACTGGAATGCTTAGTGACTGGCAATTAGAATGATGCTATATTTAAGCAGCTCCAATCCTAAATTCCTCTACCACCTATCCACAGACAGACACTGGGCAATTTCTGACTTGTCCACTGAGTGGGGGAATGACTTGTTCTAGCTTTGTGTCCTTACTTATTTGATAGTTGACACCCTATTCTATAGTTTTCATTGGCCTTGAAACTCTGCTTAAGATAGCTATGATGGACTGTACAATTTTGGATGGATTTAAAAGATTAGACTATTTTTTTAACCAGTGTCACTTCTATCATGGCTCAAATACCGCTGGAATAGGAAAACTCATCAATGGATAGCTACTACTTGTAGAATTTTCCATACATATGGCCTTACCCTGAATGTCCAGGCAAAAGATAATACAGAGCTACTGATATTTGATATCCCTGCTCCCCATGTTTCCTTGGGTATTGGGTTCAGCCTGGTTTGAGGACTGCAGACTTGGGGTGATTTAAAGAACTAATAGTAGGTTTTGAAGGCCATCATATAGCTTGCCTTCCCACTAGGTGAACTTTGGAAAGGTGATCTTAGAGCAAGAAGCCAGGCATTAAATTGTCTCCCATCAACTTCAAGTGCAACATTACCCTTGTGCTTAGAAGGGTAAAAGATTTTAACCCAAAAGTTTACAGGTGACCATAAAACTGTGACCTAGGAATCTGAAAATACACTGGCAAACTTTTTTTGGTTAAGATTCATTTGTCTTGCAGTATCCCTAGGATTTCTGTGATAGTATTTATAAGTAGTAGTACAAGCATAGTTTGCTACAACTAACATTTCTTACATGCAGTAGTAACTTAAGACAAGAATTTATTTTCACACATTCCTGACTTTTTTGGATGACCTGAAAAGGGATGGGGTATAAATGAGCCCAGACACTGGTGTGGGTTGAGATAGGGTGAATAAAATCCTATGTCTACTTAAATATCTTTAAGCAAGATAGACAAGAGAGTGCCAATGACATCTGGACTAATTTGAAACCTGCTCAGGCTATTTGGTTTGTGCAAATCCCAGGTGTCATGTTTGAACACCTAGTAAATGCAAATCTATATTTTACTTCTTATACAGGCTTATGTATCTAGGGCAGCCATTTATTTATTTAGTAAAGGTCTCACTGTGCATGTATTTATTTGTTTCTGTTTTTTTGATGCAGGATCTCATCACGTAGTACACATTGGCTTTGGATTTGCAATCCTTCTGCCTCAGCTTCCCGAGGACTAGAATTTCAGGCAGGTGCCACCATGCCTGCCTCTAGGGCAGCTATTTAAAGTTTGTGATTTCTAATCATATCTCACCTGAGTCTTTCTTTTCCTCAGGCTTAAACAAACTTATTTTCCTTCAACTTTTCCTTATGTGAAAAATTCCAAGAAGAATAATAATTTCTACTTCACCAGGGACAAATATCACAAAAGAAATATAAGCAAGTTATATAACAATCATAGAAAGTAAATAATTAAAAGCATTTTATAGCCTTTTATGAAAAATTTTAGCTCACAAGTAAACAAAGAACTCCAAGCTAAACTAGAATCTCTATCAGTTTGGCAAAGTTAAGATGATTATGCCCAGAGTTGGTGAAGATATAGGAAACTGACTCAGAAAGAGAAAGAGTACAATGTACTTCAGTTTGACAAAATCACCAAAAGCTTTGGATATGTGCATACCAACAATTCTACTTCTAGAAAGTTACCTTGCATTCTCAATTGGTGATATACTATGTTCATGGATGCTCACTTCTGAATTTTAGAACAGCAAAATAGCAACAAACAATGTCCATTACAGGGAACTAGTCAAACTAATTATGATACAAGCACATAAAAAGACATAGCATAAAAAGATGTTTTCAGTATGCTTTGGGAAGTATATTGGTTATAAATCCTAAAGAGGGACATGATATTGTTTTTAAGGACTATACATGAAAATGTTAGTGGGAGTTATTTTTGGTTGGTAGGTAATGAGAGATGATATTCATGTTCTGTATCTCTGTTTTTAATTATCCAGTAAACAACTATTACTTGGATATTGAATAGTAAAAGTTTAAAAGATATTAGATAATTTGATAAGCAAAGAAGCCTCTTATTTAATCTGTTTTTGATGGCCAGTGAGTTTAAATAAAACTTTTGAAATAATTTCTTAATAAAATAGAATTCTGAATTTTTAGATAAAATAATACTGTTGGAAGGGAGATATGTTCTTCTGAGTAGAGTCAATTCAAACCTCTCATTTTGGAGATAAAGACAGTTAAGTCCAGGGAGGTTATATGATTTGGTAAAAATTAAGACAGAACTATTCTTATGTCTGATCAGGCCATTGAATTTCTGTTCCCATTTGTTGTCTCCCTCAGAACAGGGTCTTGGTACTTTGTAAATGCTTCTCTGCAATATCAAGTCTTCTGTGTCAATCTGGAGATTACTTTGTGATGTATGATCATTAATGATTAATTTTGGACATGATTTTTAAAAAAGCAAAGTTACTTAAAGTGTGTGTGTGTGTATGTGTGTAAGATAGCATTCATTGTACAACTACATTTGCACAATGGAAGAAAGAATGTGGGATTTGGCTCGGAGGACTTGAATGGATGCAACTCCAGCTATACCATTTCCTATCCATGTGTCCCTGGGCAAGTGACTTAAACCTTTCTGAACTTTGTGTAACAGTGGTCAAGACTGTCTACTTCTCAGAGTAATAAAGAGGATTCAAGAATGAAAAAGACCCATCACGTGCTAAACCAAAATTTCTATATGTATTTATCCCCACTTGCTTGTTTAGATTACATTTTTAAAAGGATTTGGGAAGGCAGATGTATATCATGTTTGTTGTCATGGTTTCTACTACTATGCCAACTCTGTGGTAAGGTTGGTTGTCAAGGTGGAATGCATAAAGAGAGCATAAATATTTACATACAGTGTGTTTCAGAGAGCTAGGGGAAGAGGGAATCCTTCCGAAATAAGAAAGTTAAATTTCTACCAGCCCAGGAGTAGGAGTGAGCCTGAGTTGTAACAGGGTAGAATAATCAGTCATCCGGGCCAGGTTTAGGATTTCCTAAGGACTGAACACTTCTTAGTCTTGGGGGAAAGTATCCTTTTGCAAAGAGTCTTTGGCAGATGCATGAAAAGACTGACCCATAGTTTCCTGTTTACTGCTGTCGAGAGCTGTGTACATTTCACTGTAGTTTTATGGGCCATTTCATCCTGGAATCTGATTTCTTTCAGGTCTAGGAATTTGCCTGCTTTATTATTTTTGATAATGTCGTCTCTATTTTGTCTGTTCTTTCACTCTGAAATTCCTGTTAAACGTTAAATCTTTTGTGCTGATATTCTCACTTTTTCTTTTTATTCTCTTCTCAATGTGACTTCTTTAATGTTATCTTCCAGCTTTTCTGTTTTCTTTTGTCCTATTTTTAAGTACAAATAGTGTTCATAGTTTCTGAATGCAGTAGTCTCCTTTATCCAAGGTTTTACTTTTCACAGTTTCAGTTACCCAGAGTTACAAAGTCTGAGAATATTAAATGGAAAATTCCAGAAATAATTAGTAAGTTTTTAATTGTGTACCATTCTTAGTAACATGATGGAGTTTTATGTCATCCAGTTCTATCCAGTTCAGGACATGAATCATTCTTTCATTTTTTTCAACTTTAGTCACTTACTAGCTGTTTAAGCTATTAGATTGACAACTATATAGGTAACACAGTGCTTATGTTCAGGTAATCTTATGTAGTAACCTAATGTGATATTATAACACCTATGTCACTCACCTCACTTTATCTTATCACAAAGACACATGTTCTCACATTACCACAAGAAGGGTGAGTACAATAACAGAAGATATTTTGAGAGATAGAGACTATATTCATATAAATTTTGTTTGTAGTATGTTGTTATAATTGTTGTGACTATTTTATTAATTGCTGCTCTTTTTTATTATGCCTAATTAATAAATTAATTTGTAATATGAGAATATCTGTGTAGGCAAACATATACTATACCTAGATTCGATTCTATCTTCAGTTGTAGGCATCCACTGGGAGATCTTGGACATATTTCCCATGGATAAAAGGGACATCATATCCAAATATTCTTTTACCTCCTGTGATATACTATTCTTGTTTAATTAATTTAGTACACTTTAAAAGCATCTCTTTGAAGATATCAGTTATAGTTCTTTCTTGTGTGGGGAGAAGTCTTCTTTTAATATTTCTTGTAGTGCTTCTAGTGCTTGTTTATGTTGGTCTCTGCTTTAAATATTGGAGGTTTATCTGAAATGTCTAGTGACCCCTCACTATTTACATTTAAAAGTGAGGCACAGAAGTGCTAGTTGAAAACTATGTATACCTGAGCAGAATTTGACAGTTGGTGGGGTGGATGTCACTGTCCACTCATAAAGAGCCTAGCTCTTTAGCTGAGGTGGTGTCACTTCTCCAGCTCCTCCTCTTCCCTCTTCTTCCTCTTCCTTTTCCTCTTGCTCTACCCCTTCTCCTCTTCATTTTAGACAGGGTCTCCTTAAGTCTCTGGGGATTCTTAAATGCAGTATCTTTATAAAAGCATTGTTTATTTTCCTGATGTGGAATCCTTTGATCTCTTGCCCTGGTGTGTCTGTAGGGAAGCAGTACATTTAAATCTTATGCTCAGAATTTTGGAAACTGTTTAGGGAAAGGAGGACTCTGGATGTGGTGAATAAAATTAACTGAGAAAGTAGTCCTAAAAGCACATTTTAAACTAATAATATATTAATGCAACTACCCTTCTTCCTTGAAAAGGTAACCATCTTAAGCAATTGGTGTATATCCCATTTGAGGTGTTAACAACTTGATTATATTTTACACTGGTCCTGCCATCTTTACAGTAAGGTATTTAGCTTTCAGCGACACTTTGTAAAAGGCTATTGACAAGCTGAAGGGGATGGAGAGGAGGATAGTAAAGCATCTAGGACAGAGATTGGCAAACTATGGCCTGTGGGTCAAATCCAACAAGCTGCTTGTGTATATAAATCCAGTTTTCTGGAACACAGCCATACCCATTCATTTACATATTCTCTATGGCTGCTTTCATACTGGAAATGCAGAACTGAGGAGTGGTGACAGAGACTGGATGGAATGCAAAATCCGAAGTATTTTACCCCTGGTGCTTTACAGAAAGTCTGCCAACCTCTGATGTAGAGGCCACATTCTATGTTACAAGCTTAAAAGAAATGGAGAGTTCATTTGAGCCCAAGATGAGAAATGATTAGCTATAAAATCATGTCTAAAATTTATTGGGTATCTACATGTTCCTGAGAACTGTATACATGCATTATCACATACGATAATAATAATTAAAGAGCCTGACTAGAGTCTGTATTCTGCAATGTTAACTTTATAGCTCCAAAATGTAGAATAGAACCTAAAAAGTATTGAATTTGAGTGAATATTTACTGAACTAAATGACAATGCTGTCATGCAAAAAAGATGAAAACAACTTTACTGGAGGTCACAATGTAAGTTTCAGGAAAACCAATTTCAAGTCATCAAAGAAAGCTGCCCACAAATATATCAGCTTTCCTCAGGCAGTGAAATATTGGTTTGGTTTGAATAAGTGTCCCCCAAAATCTCATGTGTTAAATGTTTGGTCCCAAGTGCTTGTTGCTTTTGGGACATGGTGGGACTTTGGTGGGGGGCTTAGCTTGAGGTCTTTTGGTCATTCAGAGGTGCCCTTGAAGGAGGTTGGAATCCAAGACCCCCTCACTTCTCTTTCACTTCCTGCCATGAAATACTCTGCCTATCCTCATGATATGCTGCCTCAACACAAGCCCTAAAACAATAGGCCAACCTCTAAAACTGTGAGCCTTTTCTCTTTATGAGTTGATTATCTCAGCTGTTTGTTACAGTAACAGAAAACTGGCTAACACTGATATCTATCACTGAGAAGAATTCACAAAACCATGGCCACCTATCTGGTCACTCATTGCTTTTATGTAGAGGTTTCTTGCTTTGAGTAGCAAGATGAGCTAAACAAAGTGTTGGCCTCTGGGATTCTATTATTCAGTCTGGGAAAGAGAAGACTAGAATTTAAAATTTAAGAGTTGATATAGTTTTCTTTCCCCTGTGTCATGCTGCTTCTCTTAGAATTCCCATGAGAGGAGGTGCATAGAGATTGTTGTAGCGGAAAAAAACATAGTGAGCATTAGGAGAATTCGGGTTAATAATTCCACTTCTGCAACTAATTTACCACGTGATCCCAGCAAGCTTTTTAATCTTGCAGGGCCTAAGTGTCCTCAAGTGAGGGGTCAGGACTAGATAATCTCTGAAGTCTCTTTCAGTTCTAAAATAATTTTATCCAAGGATTAACAAGGCCCCTCCTATTAAAAAGACAGGGCAGACTAGTTCAAACAAGATGTTTCCCTGTTATGTGTTGCCAGAGCACTGAGGTTTTGCTTTTAAAAATATTTTGCCACCTCCTAATCTCATCCCATCTTGAATCCCTGTTCCTATTTTGCTCTTTGGTACTTATTGCTTGGGAAGTTAGGTTAAATCAGACTGAAGTTTTAGCCTTTCTTTTGCATGTCAAAGGCAAGCTCCTTCTTGTTAAATTTCTGCTCACTTGACTGGTAAAGAACTTGGAGGTATTCAACTCATGGAAGGTTGGAATTTTAACACCGACCTCAGAGCGGGATTGAAACTCTTTTATTTAGGTTACGAAACACTGGGAGCTTGTATTTCTCATCAGGGAAATGCATTTTATTTTTGGTAGAAACAGTGGAAAATCTTAGAATGGGACATATGCCCGTTTTTCTTTAAAGAAGTTGACCTAGGTTCTTTTAATAAAATGATGGCAAAACATCTATTTGATGAATGGACCATCTCAAATGGACCCTCATATAGAAGCATTTTGTTCTATAACTCACTTACATAGGCATCAGACTAACTGTGCTCTCCAATTACCTGTACCCTTTTATTCAACTATTCCAAATTTTGAAAATTTCATTTGATTTCAATGTTTAGCATTCAACTCTTTTATAATTGCCCATATTCCACATGAGATTTGGTCATGTATCTCATATTAATTCTAGTAGCCCTAAAAACTGCAGTGTCATGTTAAGAACTCCTTTTAGTCCAAGGCATGTTGATACGTGTTGCCAACTTCCAGCTGACTCTCATCCACAAGATTAGCAAGGCCGCCACATGGTGTTCTGTTTTACAAAACGTTATTGCCTGCATTATAGCTAAGACTTGATGTGGTGACATTAATTCCAAAACTGCAGAGTGGTACTCTTAATTCTGTCTGGGTAGAGAGAAATTTGAGCTCTCTATATAAGCCTTTTATTTTAGGAATATCATTCTTTGTCATCATTTCTATTAGGAGTCTTGGTCAATTGGTAGGAATTTTATTTCTCTCCTGAAAATAAGATTTTCTCTTTTTTTCATGTTAAAATACTCAGATTGCACATCTTGGGTGTGTAATCTTCGGTATTGATTTAGTTGCTGAATATCCTACCCAGGAATATTTTAATTATTCATTAAGAAGCTATAGGAGTTCCATCTAAAAATGGAGCCTGGCTAGGAGCTCCCCATGAAGTCTTTCTCAACTTTCCTACTAAAATGTCCTGTAGAAATTAAACACAAGATGAAAAAAATTAAACACAAATTATCAGCAATGACCAGCATAATTTCAAAATTGGGCAGAATTATACAATTATAAAAAGCAAGGTGAAGGCAAGCCTACATAGATTTCCTTCTGATGCTTATTTTCTCTTACTGCTTTCATGCCAGCAATTTACTTCTGCTCATGATATAGAATCCCTCTGAAATAATGAGCTAAGGTATTGTGTCCTTGCTATTCTGTCCATCATCAGACTCAGACTTGAAGTTGGCACGAGCAAGAATCTGGGCAGGTGGGATTTTACCTTTGTGGATTGATTTATGAGGTTGAGAGTATTATCACCATTCTATACACAGAGAGATTAAAAATTTCAGAAAACAACTTTAAGGTAGCTCAGATTTGGCTATGAGTGGGACTGGTGGAGGTACATAGCATTTTGGGAGAAAAATTTCTTGCAGGTAACGATCTTTAGGTTGGGTTGGAAACCAAAACAGGACAACAAATCTGGTAACAGTGTATGCTGGGAATTGTAGATGTTTATGTACATTGCAAGCTCTCAGTATCAGGAAGTCAATGCTTAAGGAGCAAGATGGAATTTAAGTAGAAGAAATGTGCGTTAGATGAGGTCATGTCAAAAACTGGGCCTTGGGCCAGCTGCTGTGCATATCTGATAGAACAAAGGGAACTTCAGCTCTCCTGGAGGATTTCAGGGCATTGTTTGTCTTCCTCTATTGAATACAAAAGATGTGGATGGTAAGGAATACAGAGTTAATATATGGATAAATTGTTATTCCTGAAGAAAATACTTAAACAAATGGAATAAAAGCAATAATTAAAGATGTAACAGGAAAAAAATTCATGAGCAGAAGTAAGACCCAGATTGAAAAAAATCATTGTGTTCCAGACAAGTCAATGAACAAAGGCACACACAATGATGTATCCTGGCAACATTTTTAATTCATAACCATAAGAAAAAACTTTCATAAGCATCTAAGTAGAAGAAACAGTGTATCTAAAAATATAACAAAAATCTGGCTCTTCTCTGTCTTTTACTCTGAGAATTTAAATTTGGATGAAAATGGAGTATCGTATGTAGAATTCTGAGAATCAAAGTTGTAACGTTCTGCTTTTATACCCAGCCTAGTCATCTTTGACTTGTGAAATAGCAAAAAGGCATCCAGATGTGTTAGGACTCAGAAATGTGTACCCTTCTTCAAAAAAATTACTTGAAAGAAAAACCAAAGAATGGGAAATTTATGCTTGAAAATGATTGTCATTAGGTTCTGAAACTAATTAAAGCACTGAGATGTCCAATTTTGTGTTTAGCACGTGTTTTGGTCATAAAATCCTTAATCTAGAGGAACTCTTCCATGAAAATATAAAATGCTACAATAAGAAAAAAAACAAATTCACCTTTTTCAAAAAGCCACAAAAAAGGAAAAGTAAGAAAATATGAAAACAGAAAATAAGACAAATGAATAAAAACTTATAAGTCAGTTGTAGATGTAAATAACTCAAATAAACTACATTTTACAATATATTAATTTTTGTTTAGGCCTTAAAGGCCCTACAAGACATCTTTTACAAAAGAGAAGAGCTTCAAGAGATGGAGGGAGGCAGGAGAGAGAGGAGGGAAAGGTGATGTAAAATAATTAAGATGTGTTGTGTACACATACCTATTCCCCATGAAGAATGTCAATATTATGTACTACAAACATGTACTAGGAAAAAAATTCCTATGCCAAACAAGAAGTTAAAAGTATGTTATAGACAGCAGACTTCTTAGAGCAATGTTTCTAAATTTTCTAAGCCCTGGCCTTTCCAATAACAAACATTTGGTCAAAGCTTGAAAAAAATTGTGTTGAGGTATATTATACAAGCAAAAAAATTCAGATATTACAATTTGATATATTTTGACAATGTATATATTTGTGGTACACATTTAACTTTATTAAATATTCAAAAGTAGTTGGTAAATTGTACCAGCAGTCAGTGAATGAGAATTTCAGCTCCTCCATATTTGTAAACATTTGTCATTTATTAAAATATTTTTTTCCTATGAGTATGATGTAACGTCTCATTGTGGTTTTAATTTACATTGTCCCTAATCACTAATGATGTTGAACACCTCCCTATGTGCTTATTAGCTGTTTGTGTATCTGCAAATCCCAATTTTTATTATTTTATTTCTGACTTATAAGAGAAAGTACAGACTGTTGTAAATATTTTCAGATAAGTGTGTTATAAATATTTTCTTAGTCTATGGTTTAAATTTTCTTTGATGTTACCTTGATAAGCAGAAGTATTTGAAAATTATAGAACTGCTTGATAAATTAAGAATTTTTCAAGAAACAATGAAAGTATGAGCTGTATTTAAGGCAAAGAAAAATATATATACAGATTACAAAAATAATTATTGAAGCATACCATGCCAAGGTTTTTAAAAATCTATTCATACTGAAAAACCTAACATATTTACTTTATGTGGTCCATTGTAAAAAAAAAAGTTGACTGCACTGATATAGTAGGAAAAACATAGCTTTTGAAATCAAGCAGTTTTGAATTAAAATCTAGATTCCACACTGTCTTTGATCACTTGTAGCTGAGTTTTTCTCAATATTATAGCTCATGGACCACATCCACCACTGAGTGCCACAATCATACTTTCTTAGCCATTCTGTTGTGTGAGTCCAGCTTTGCCTGAGCCATTTGCAGTGGCAAGGAATCATCTATTCTTGTGTTAACACATGATATTTTAGGTTGATGGTAAGTATAACTCATTTATTTTTAACATTTATTCTCAGTCAGTGGCAATTGTAGTTCTATTGTTCTCAAAATATACGTAATTTCATAGTCTCCTTTATTTTGGGGGGGTTTCCTTTAAAAACAAGAATGCAAAACTAGGAATACAAAAATAAGTTGCAAATTTAGTTGAATTCCTGGAGTTCATGTAACAGAAGGGCCCTGAAGCTCCAACTTATCAGCATCTTTGAAAGTTTACCTTTGTCCTCAACTTTGACAGCAGTTTCCCATACTTAGACATTCTTTCTTGCTCCATCATCTTTGATTTGATGTTTCAGAATCTCTTTGTAATTGTGTTCATCAATAGGCACACGGTCACAAATATGTTCTGATTAGCTTAGGACAGTCTCCTTTTCTCTAAGAATTTATGTTTCTATTACTACAGTGGTAATAATGGCTACATTAAAAAAAAAAAAAGAAAGAAAAACACAGTGCATAGATGACCAGGATTGATTTAAGCTATCTAAAACATTTTACTGAGAAGGGTAAATTTTATTTGTTACTTCTCCTCTAGTCTTCTTAATGAGATTATTCCTATCGTTCAGCAATCATCAATACCAAATAAAATTGCTATTGAATGTTTACCCATTCCACAATCATCAATACCAAATAATAACACTTTGAGTATTTACCCACTGAATATGCTATGCATCATTCTATGTACTTAATACATCTTAATTTACTTAATCCTCATGAGATCCCATGATGAAGGTAGTATGATTGTCTTCATTTTCCAGATAATGAAACTGAAGTACAAAGAAGTTAAAAATGTGCCACAGGCAGTCAGACTGTGTAGGAAAATGAACTCAAAATATGTTGAACACCAAAACATAAGAACTAAAATCATTAAATTCTTAGAAGAAAACATAGGACTAAATCTTCAAAACTGTGGATTTGGCTGTGATTTCTTAGGTATGATACCTAAAACACAGCAGCAACCAAAGCAGATATAATTGAATGTTGTCAAAATTTAAAATTTTTGTTAATCAAAGAACATTATAAAGAAAGTGAAAAACCCAGAAAATAGGTTTTCAATTTATATATCTGATAAAGCTTTAGTATCTAGAATATATAAATATCATCCATGAGGCAATAATTTGATTAAAAATAAGCGAAAGACTCAAACAGACATTTCTCTGGAGAAGATGGCCAACAAGCACGTGAAAAGATGCCAGACATTATGAATTATTCAGAGGATGCAAATTCTAAAAATTCATGTCAATTATCATTTTTATATTCACTAGGATAACTATTTTAGCTACAAACAACAAGAAAACAAAAACAAGCACAAAAATCCCAGATAACAGCAAGTGCTTGCATGACTGTAGAGAAATTGAAATCCTTTTACACTGCTGATGGGAATGTAAAATGGTGCAGCCACTGTGGAAAGTGGTTTAATGGTTTCTCAAATACTTATACACAGTATTATTATATGACAAAGCAATTTTATTCCAGCTTTAGTACACCAAACATTGAAAACAGATATTCAAGCAAAAACATGCATCAAATTCTTCATACAGAACTTTTCACAAGAGCCAAAATGTGTAACCCATGTATCCATCAACCTAGTGATGTAATAAAATGAATAATATCCACATAAAAGAATACTATTCAGCCATAGAAAGAAATTAAATACTGAAAAGACTACAACATGAATGAACCCTAAAAATATTATCCTAATTGAAAGAAGCCAAACAAAAAGCCACACACTGTCTAATTCCATTTATATGAAAAGCCCAGAACGGCAAAATCCAAATAGAAAGAAACAAATTAGTGGTCACCAGGAATTGTGAGAAGGAGGAAATATGGAATGACTTCTTGGTCAGTAGAGAGTTCTCTTTTCTGAAACTAAGTAGGGGTCATAGTTCACAACATTGTGAATATACTGAATGTCACTGGAGTGTACATTTTAAAATGGCCAAATGGTAAATTTTACTACAAATAAATAAAATTTACTCAAAGGTCACACTACTCTTAGGTGGTGGATACAGGCTTCTGACCAAGTTAGGCTGACTCCAAAGTCAGTATTCATAAGCTCAATCTATTCTATCTTTCATTTATAGAGTATCTTTTAGTGAGTACTAAATAATCAACAATACCGACTCTTCTCTCCAATTATGTTGTCTCAACTCAAATTCACTATAAAATTGTCAACAAAAAAAATCTTGAAATCTTTTCATCCATTGGAAGTCTCAATTTACAACTTCTAAAATTTTTTCTTCACTCTTCCCGATCTTTCTGTAATAGGACACTTTTGATTGCAAGTGACAGGAACCCATGTAGCTTAGTTGAAAAGAGGAATTTTGGTCTCCACACTCACTGCAGCTGCCATCGGGGAGGCTTCCTGCAGGTAACTAGCTCAGGTCTAGGAGACAGCGGCCAGCCCCACCTGTGCATGCACACCAGCCACCATCTGGAATGCTTCCCTCCACCAGTAGCCAGAGCAGGCTGGGAAAAACAGCAGCCAGCCCTGCACAAACACACCCAATGGCCAACATCAGATACTGGCAGCCAGCACTGGCCAGAAGAATCAAACTGTCACTCTTTGGAGAAATGTAGCCAACACGGGAAGAGCCTGGGACTGTACTACCCATTTGTCTGAAAGAATCCAGGAAAATCTCAAGATGAAGAAGAAAAAAGCAGTCTCTGGCCTCCAAACCATGCAGAGCAGGTCCAGGTGATGTAAACACAGAAGAGATTGGGAATTGCACACCTGAAGTTTCTGAAGCGATGGCAACTGAAGTAAAGAAACAACTTCATGAGGCTATAAAAGAAATTAGAACAGAAATACTATCTCAGATAAAAGAAGAAATGAAAAACATAATAAAAAGAATTGCTAAGCACCTCTAAAGAAGACATAGATTAAAAAAAGTAGAGGAGCATAGAACAATGAGGGAAACCTTGAATGAACAATACAAAAAAGATTTAGAATACATGAAACAGATTCAAAAAGATATCCAGGAAATTAAAAACTCCATTGAAAGCTGTCAAAACCACTTGAAAGAAACTGAAGATAGACTTTCAAACCTTGAAGGCAGGTTTGCAGCTTGTGATTGCAAAAGGAAAGATCTCTTAAAAATCACAAGAAACCAGGAAACAACAATTCAATGGGGGGCAAGATGACGCCAAAAAACAAAACAAAACAAAACAAAACAAAACAAAAAAAAAGAAAACAAAAAACTTAAAAACAATAGGTGTAAGTGAAAAAGCAGTGGTCAACACAAATGGCATAAAAAGTGTGTTTACAGAAGTAATAGCAAAAAACTTCCCAAGTATGGGAAAAGAAAGTCACTTTCAGATAAGTGAAACGTATAGAACTCCAGCTAGCTATAACCAAGATAAATCTACACTCAGACATATAATAATCAAGACACCAAAAATTCAGCACTCAGACATATAATAATCAAGACACCAAAAATTCAGCACAAGAACAGAATATTAAAAGCTGTTAGAGAAAAGAAACAGATCACCTACAAAGGAAAACCCATCAGAATCACAACAGACTTCTCAACACAAACCATCAAATCAAGAAGAGGCTGAAGTGAAGTATTTCAAGTCCTGAGAGAAAACAACTTCCAATCCAGATTGATGTGTCTTGCAAAACTATCTTTCAGAATTAATGGAGAAACAAGCTACTTCCATTACAAAGAGCAAATGATGCAATTCATGACCACCAAACCAATCCTACAAAGAACACTGAATGATGTTCTGGAGAGAGATAAAAATAACCACAGTTCCAGGTATAGTGGTAGAGGGGGATCATCAAGTAGGGCAGACAATTGAATGGAGAGGAAAAGTAGGCAGCCAATGGCAGGAAAATAGCATGGCAGAAACAAGGCAGTGCATGTTGGCCATAAGCATTAATGTAGATGACCTCAGTTCACCAATACAAAGAAACACAGGCACAGTGGGTCAGGAGACAGGATCCATCAATATGCTTTATACAAGGAACAAATTTAACTCAAAAGAAAATTCAGACTGAAATTCAAAGGAGAGAGAACAACGTTCTATGTGACAGGGAGCCAGAAAAAAGTAGGGGTAGCTTGCCCATCAACTGCAGAATGGAGAAGGATATGGCATTTTTATACAATGGAAAACTATGCAGTTATAAAGAAAGATAACCTTGAGGCTCTTGTAGGTAATGCATACAACTTGAGATCATGCTCATGGATGAAAAGATTTAAAGTCACATGTGTGAACATCATGTTGTCTCCCTAGTATAAAAAAACTAAAGGAGTTAGTGGGATCCAAAATGCACAATAGGTGTTGTGAGAGTGAAAGGGGAAGAAATGTCTAAAAAGGGAAGGCAGTGGCCATCATTAATCTATTATCATGTTTTGAAACCCTGTATTATTTTCATTGTTCTGTTCAGTATGGTTTTATTCTGTTGTGTTTTGTCTTATTTTATATATTTGATGGCATGGACAACTATTTCAAAGATAACAAAATATATTATGGTAGCCATTATTGATCTTCTGCTATATTGTTTTGAAGCCCTGTATTGCTTTCATTGTTTTGTTTTGATAGATCTTATTCTATTTTGTTTTGTTTGATTTTATTATGTCTGATGCTATAGACAGCTACTTTGAAAATAACAAGAGCCATTATGGTAGCCATTGTTGTTTTCCTATTATTGTGTTTTGAAATCCTGTGTTGCTTTCATTGTTTGATTTGGTTTGGTTTTATTGTGTTTTGTTTTGTTTGATTTTATTATGCATGATGGTATGGGCAGCTATTTTGAAGATAACAAGAGGCATTATGGTAGCCATTATTGATTTCTTTCTATCTTGTTTTGAAGTCTTGTACAACCTTCATTGTTTTGTTTTGATTGACTTTATTCTTTTTTATTTTGTTCTATTCTCTTCAAAATAAAGAAAAAGAGAAAACAGAAATTTCATGGAAAGCTTACAAAGCTGCGAGATGGGCAGAGTTAATGGTGACTTTCTTGACTTAGGAACATGGCTAGCTGTTCTCTCTTTTTAAATGCTATTTTTGCTTTTTATTCTGTGTTGGATTTATTCTCTGACTTTTTTTTACATTAACCTCTAAACGCAGATACTAGCAGCTTCCAGGCTCATTTTTCAGCTTTTCCTTTAAGAGGGACTTGTAGTCTCTTAGCTCCTATTTGAAAAATCCTGGCAAGAACTCTGATTGATCTAATTTGGCTATATGTCTGTCACTTGGTCCAATAACTG
>RJWM01033525.1:0-20489 GCA_004363535.1 Dasyprocta punctata
TTTGTAAAACAAAGCTAATTAGTACATAAACTATGTTTTTTTCTTTTTCTCATAAATGTTTAATAATTTATTTGAAAACGAAATCAATGATTTGCTTCCTGATTAAATCCTTCTTTAACATAGCAGATAATATAGGTTTAGTTTTCAGTTAATTGTGAAATTATAAGGTCACCATAAAAGGCCCATTATTTCATAATAAAAATGAGAATAAACGATTCACACATTACACAATCTTCATAATTAACTTCAGCAGTAAATAAGAAAATAAATGTGGAAATACTTTGAAAGTATATTTAGGTAGCTAGGTGTGGTGGTGCAGCCTGTAAGCCCAGCACTTGGAGACAGAGGCAGGAGTTTGGCCACAAGTTTGAGGCCAGCCTGGACTGCACAGTGAGACTGTGCCTCAGGAAAACAAAAAAGAAAAAATAAAGTATAGTTAGGTAATGTCAAAGTATTTGCTAATAACAAAAATATATTACTTGAAATTTCTAAGTTCAAGGGTTTAGAAAAAATATATAGAAAAGTAGACATTTAATTCTAGCTTCTCTCTCAGTTCTTAGGTTTGATGGTCTCATGTGAGTATCTTGATTTTAAAATTCCATCATCAAAAAACGTTTATTCACTGTGGCTACAGGTAATTTTATTATTCTTGCTAGGAGCTTGCAAAGAACATTCCGACAGATGTGGGTGAAAATGGCTTTCAATCGCCATGGAGACAGGGACACCTGGCAGCAGCAACCCAGTCCAGTCCTGCAGGCTCAGGACTCCCAGTCACTTCCTCCAGGCTGTGCAGCTTGACACATGCCACACAGGGAAAAGGGAGGGAGAGATGTGGAGATAGTGTTTCTGCTACAGAAAACTGGACTCTTTTTTCCTTTGTTTTCCTTAGGGTTACGTATTTTGGTACTTCTCAAATTTGATGGGGAAGCAGGGAGGGAGAAGAACTACTACTTACGGAGATTTAGAAAATACTGAGGACTGCACCCCAGCAAGTCTCTCTCTCTCTTTTTAATTTTTGGTGGTGCTGGGGATTGACCTCAGAGCCTCTGCACTGAGCCACACTCCCAGCCCCCTTTAAAAATTTTATTATTTTGAGAAAGGGTCTTACTAAGTCACTAATGGCCCAGAATGGGTTCCATCCTCCTGCCTCAGCCTCCCTGAGTGCTGGAAATATAGATATGAGCCATCATGTCTAGCTTGGACTCCAGCAACTTGGGTGGGGATTGGAGGAAAGAATGACTCAAAAAAGTGTAGCTCCTTTGCCTTTCTGGAGATTCACAGTTAATCCCTAGAAGCCAGGGGTGAGAAGCACATATCCTCACTTAACATTAGTTCAAATAACCTCTACCACGATCCACATGGATCAGCACTAGATATCAATCAAGATAAAGTACAACTAGCCAGGCGTGGTGGCGCACGCCATTAATCCCAGCACTCAGGAGGCTGAGGTAGGTGAGCATTGTGAGTTCCAGGCTGGCTTGGGCTACAATGTGAGCCAGGCCAGACTGAACTACATAGTGCGACCCTGCCTGGAAAAGACTTGGGCCCGGAGTTTGGCTCAGTGGCTTAAGCGCCTGCCTGCTTGGCAGGCGCCAGGTTGTGAGTTTGATCCCCAGTACCGACCACCCCCCAAAAAAGAAATAAAAAAAAAAAAGATAAAGCACAACTGTCCAAGATTAAACATTTCAATCTAAATACCTGAGTGTTACATCCAGATTAAATATTCTCATCTTTGCATGAGAAATACCCCATTTGAAAATAATCTCTGGATCTTAATAATGAGATTAGTTGACTTGGCAGAATCACAAAAAGATTTAGGATGTCAGGAACCTGATTTTCAATTGCCAGTTGTTCTAATCTAGCAACGCTTGAAAATCTATTTCAAAGTCTCCATCCCTGTAGAGATGAGAACAGCTCAGAATACAGAAGAAACAGATTATTTTAACTCATGAGATAATTGCTCCTGAACAACTATGGGTTAGGAAAGCAGGAAGGAGAAAGAGTAACAGTGAGGAAACAAAGCCAAAAAGCTATCCTTTCATATCATTTGTCCTTGGCAAAGATTAATTCTCCCAAATCCTTTTAAGCAGAAGTAGTAATTAAACAGTGGTATAATTGCTTATTAGTTTATTTTTTGTGGTGCTGGGCACCCAGAGCTTTAAGGATTTTTCTATTAGTACATGTGTGTGATACATAATGAATACATTCACAGTGGGGAGAAGGTACACACACGCATCCCATCTTGATTTTCTTTACTTGTCCTTTCTTTTCCTTCTCCCTCCATTCCCAAACCCCCATCTATCTGCAAAAGTCGACCAGTCTGCTTCCTATCGTCTACCTTTTATTTTGCTCTTTAAATTATACTTTGGGTTTCTCATGTAAGAGAATCCATGCGTGTTTAACCTCTAGTGTCAGCATGACGGTCTGTCTCAAGGTGCACCACTCTGCATCCAGGGCCCGCGCCCGCCAGGCCAGCACTCCATGCTGAGCTGCACCCCAGGGCCCTCTGCTGCTCTTTAAGTTTACATAACCTAGAACAGCACTATACAATAGAACTTCCTGTGGGATGTGAAGTCCTGTATCTGTGCACTCTAATATTGTAGCCAGGGCTTATTTAGCCCTTGAAATGGGACCATCGTGACTGGGAAAACAAATTTTTACTTTTATATAAATGTAATGACAGTAATTCAAATAGCCACATATGGCTAGCACGGCCACCGAGCCTAGAAATTTTAGACCAGTGAAATAAGCATGCTCTTCCCCTGATCTGGATCTTATTCCCAGAAGGAGAAACATCTGCTCAAGCTCTGTAGTGTAACTGAGGTCTCTTGAGTCAGAATTCTGTGCTAACAGTTTCTCTGTAATCCTGAGAAGGCATCTCTGGCAAGTCTCTATATATCCTGCTGGGTTTTTGTCCTTTACTGATAACTAATGAGAAAGACCATTTCTGTGCTGTCCTTTTCTTTAAATGGAAAACAGACTTTCCCTTAATGACTTCTTAGGAAAAGCTTTTTTTAAAGTTAGGAATCTGCCCTAACAATAGGAAAAAGAAAACACGCCCCAATCACTGAGACTCCATTTCTCAAGAATGTCCTCCTGTGTCTGGATCAATATACTTTTAAGATGTGTGACAAAACTAAAGAGCTAAAGAATTTGACATGCCCAGGGTGAGGCTTGGGGAATGCTGGGTCTTTAGAAACAGGTCGTTTAGATAACAACAATGTCAGAGCTTCCCGTCTCACCCGGAGCATATCTGAAAGTCCAAGGACCTGAGATTGAAGGGTATGACTACCTATTGAAACCATTCTTTGTTTAACAGGAGGTAGAGAAACCTGAAGTGACTTCTGTAACAGAAGAATGTAAATAAGTCTCTTTATAACTGAAGGGGTGGTCACAGTTCTAAGATTATTTTGGAAATTTTAAAGTAATCTGAATAAATTGTCCATGCTCTGTGTTTTTCCTGAAAGCAAAACATTTGAAAAATATTACTGCTGTTATATACTCAGAAGACTCAATGATGCTTTAAAAGACAGAGACTATGTAATATTTCCCCTTTTCTTCAGGTAATAAGTGACACACCCGTGGTATATTCTGAAGGAAACTCTGAAAGTTTGGGCTAATGTTTTTCTAGATAATTTACTTAACATTGGCATGCTGTTAGAAACATTTTACAGATTTGATTTTTTACTTCAGTGGGTTAATCTGTTTTTCCTAATGATCCTATTAACTTAAAGTAATAAATTACTTGATGCTATTCCCAGGTTTATTCCTAGGATCTACAGGTAGGAAGAAATATTAAAAGAACCCAATGCTTTATTGTGGACACAGTGTTTCAAATGGTCATATTTTTCCCCTTGCAACTATTTTAATGACTATTAAAACTATTACAATCTACCATTCTTTTTTTTTTTTTTTTTTTTTTTTTGCGGCACTGGGGATTGAACTCACAGCCTTGCGTCTGCCAGGGCAGGCGCTTAAGGCACTGAGCCAAACTCCCAGCCCTGGTTTTTTGAGGCAGGGTCGCACTATGTAGTTCAGGCCGGCCTTGTGCTCGCGTTGTAGCCCAAGCCGGCCTCGAACCCACAACGCTCCGCCTACCTCAGCCTCCCAAGTGCTGGGATTAAAGGCGTGCGCCACCACACCTGGCTACAATCTACCATTCTTAAGGGACTAAACATTCTCTAAGTGAAAATCTTACATATCTATTATTCAAAATGTTTCTGTTTTTGCCTGGGGTAAATCGAAAATATATTTGAACTTCAAATCAAAATTATTTTGTAGATACAAAGATCTGGATTTTATCAATTAGCAAATGTGTTCCTACAGAGTAAGAAATGGCACCAAGTAGTTGAATTGCTGCCATCAAGTCAAAGATTTATTTGCTTATACTTTAACTACATAATGACACCTTAGGTCAATCATACAGATGTTTTTGATATTTATGCACAACCATATTTCCCTCCTAGGCTTTGAAAATCATTCAAGAATTCTACATTGTAAGCACTAACATCCTACCTTTCACCAAACTGCATAAATCTTTGCAGAATGAAACTATCTGGGGGAAAAAAAAGTAAAATTAAGACAGAAGCAAAACATACTGTAATTGAGCTACAAAAACATTTGTTTTTGTAAATATCAAGTAGAATGGCATAAATATTACACATTTTAGGAGTTGGAAAATTTTGCTTTTAGTTTCATGTCTTTTTATAGTCATAGCCAGGGATCAATATTTCTCAGTTAACAAAGAACAGCAGCCCCAAACTCAGTACTCTCAATAATTTTGAAGTTGAAATACACTTATAAAAAAAAGAAAGAAAAAATTCAATAATAAATACAAAGGTTTTATCCTGCTTTGTGATCTGGGATGAGTCATTTCATCTGACGGCAAGAAGGGGAAGCTGACTGGCCCACCTGGAGCAAGGGGTGTGCCTCTGGACCGGCCTTGTGAGTTGTACAGTGAGACTTAGGCACTGAGGACAGACAGGGACCACGCAGGCATCTAGTGCAGAAGATGAGAGCTTTTCAAGGATTGGAGAAACTGAGCCACTGGCTGGAGAAAATTTGGTTTATAGGGAAGGAAGAAATTTACCAGCTGGGCTGGCATTTGGCTGAAGGGTTAAAGTGAAAAAAAGAGACAGTGTTACTCATTAAAAGTATGATGTGTATTTTCTTCTGAGGTATGCAGAATTTAAAACTGTGTGTGCCTGCGCTAAGAACTCCGACTCTTCACTTGGATCTACAGATGCCCAATGGGTAACTAAAATCAGAACAAAGCCTGACTTTCATTCTGTGACACTCTAGGTCCAATCCTTCTCAGCCCTGTAAAGCACAATCAGTCATCCAGGGAGTGTCTGTCTAGAGGCTGACAAAACAACGCTACTTACCTAGCCTATGTCATCTTCCTCCAGACTGAGGATACCGAGGTAAGAGATTTACAGGGATTCAGCTGTGCCCTGGTGTTCAGTGCCTGGAACCCAGGTTGTGGACTCCAGCAGTCTCACCTGGCCGAGACTGCCCAGGAGGCCAGCTGCTCACAGGGTGGAACTGCCCAGAGCCCGGCTCACCTTGGCCCCCACGACGTTCTCTACCTTCTTTCGTGAATGGATCAGCAGTTCAAGCCGCCTCCTCAGACCAGCACCCCCTCAGTTCCTCAAACTGAAGCCATTTTCCTATCTTTTCTTACCTTCCTTTGTTAGAGTTACACTCTCTCTTTTCTTTTCGCTCCTAAATTAACATGTTTCCGATGCCTGATGATGGTTCAAGCTGGCAGGAATGTGTTAAAGCTTTTTCCTGTAAATTCTTGCTGAATGCCTGGGTTTTAATTTCCATTATCATTGAAGAAGGACTCATGCAAGTGGCGACAACACCAGAGAGCCGCTATGCTTATGCAAAGGTTTGCAGGAGCAGCACTGCCAACGTGGGGCGACTGAATGAAGGGAGGGGCTTAGAGTATCCGGTGTCCTGGTGGCCTTTATTTTCCCAGTAGAACACGGTGGAAACATGTTCTCAGCTCAGGTGTGCCTGTTTAAACAGTTCTGGAGAGTCTCAGGATTTTTTCCATTTTTACTAAACCCTCTTCCCCCTCTTTTTTTGAGACAAGGTCTCTATGTTTCTCAGGTTGGTCCTGAACTCCTAGACATGAGGGTCCTCCTGCTTGGGGCGATAGGTACACGTCACTACATCCAGCTTTTCAGTCTTGCACTATAGTTCTAGTGGACTGTTTTTTGTTTTTTTGTTTTTTTTTTGGTTTTTTTGATACAGGGTCTCACTATACAGGGTCTCACTGGCCTTGAACTCATTTAGTAGCCCAGGCTGAGCTCAAACTTGCAGCAATCTTCTCGCCTCAGCCTCCTGAGTGCTGGGATGCCAGGTGTGCATTACTGTGCCTGGCTCTAGTGAACTTTTAACTTTTCCTTTGAAATAAATGAAGTTAATAATGACTAATACACTGAACATTCATGCTTTCTGGTTTCTTGGTCAGGAAGTGGGGATAAAAATAATAAGCTTAATCTGGACATGCCGGAGATGTGGTGAAAGTAAATTTCCAAATGAAAATCTCCAAATGGAACCACAAATATATAACTGTACTTGCAGGGAGAGGTGCTTTGGTTATCTGGTCACACCCAATCACTTAACTTCTATTTCTGCTCTGGGTGAGACAGAGACACTGCACGGCAATGGGCAGGCATAATGAACTACACAAGCATCGATAAACTCAAAGCGGAAAGTGGGTCTCCTGGATACCCCTAAGCATGGGAAGATGGAAGCAATACACATGCTTCCTCCTTTATGGGTCCCGTGGGTACCTCTGGGATTTCTATTCATTTGCCAGTTAGTCTGGTAAAAGCCCAGCTGCCTATGATAGTTGCTCCCTGCTCACTCTCCTCTCCTCCCTCGGTTCCACGTCCCATAGGGAATGTCCTGCCGACAAGTCCACACCAAGGGAGCACACGCTACAGGTTCCGCCAGCCAGGAGAAACCCAGGGTGGGGAAGAGATGAACAGCAACCTAGGGACAGCTAATCACATGAGGAACAAAAGAAATCTCATTTGAGAGAACACTGGGAAACAGGAAACTTCCCTGATTCAGGTTATAGTGGTTGAAAATGATTAGCAAAACGGGACAGATTAATTACTGATAAGAGACTGGAGAACAATCATAATGTAAGTAGTGGATGGGTCAACTTAAGAAATCAGTTTTTTTTTTTTTTTTTTTTTTGCACCGGGGATTGAACTCACAACCTTGAGCCTTTCAGGCAGGTGCATAAGCCACTGAGCCAAACTCCTGGCCCTCGTTTTTTGAGGTAGGGTTGCACTATGTAGCTCAGGCCAGCCTTGTGCTCACATTGTAGCTCAAGCCAGCCTCGAGCTCACAACGCTCCTCCTACCTCAGCCTCTTGAGTACTGGGATTAAAGACATGAGCCACCATCCCCGGCTAATTTAAGAAATCAGGATACTATTACATGTTACATTTTACACACTAAATTGGACTCTATCCCATGGCCAGTCAGTCTTATTAGTTATCACTG
The DNA here is from genome assembly GCA_004363535.1 of Dasyprocta punctata. Taxonomy (NCBI): domain Eukaryota; kingdom Metazoa; phylum Chordata; class Mammalia; order Rodentia; family Dasyproctidae; genus Dasyprocta; species Dasyprocta punctata. The sequence continues at coordinate 7,530 of RJWM01033525.1, forward strand.
TGATGGTGTATCCTGTTCAAGAATTTACTGGGTCTCAGTCCTGGGCCCCACACCTAGTTTGTGTTCAAATATAGGGAGGAAAGGAAAGATAAAAAGATAAAAAGGAGTTACAGGTGTGAGGGACTGAGGTACAAGATCATTCTTAACAGTCAGGCATGAGAAAATATAAATACTCTGCACCATGTAACCAGTTTGGGATAGTATTAAGTAACACTTTCAATTTTTTAGTTTCCTTTGTTTATTTTTTCCCCAAATGTCTATTCTATATCCCTAAGAACCATGACCTCTTGGGACCGATGATATAGCTCAGCGGCACAGCACCTGCCTGGCAAGTGCAAGGTCATGAGTTTGATCCCCAGTACCAAAAAAATCTATGACCTCTTCTACTTCTCAATCATCCCTAACAAGAGAAGCCCCAGGACTCCTTGAAACATTAGAGGAAATGGAATCTTGCTTAACAACTCAAAAGAATGAAGCTGTTGAACTGACAGGAATAATGAATGCCATCAAGAATCTTTTCAATCATCTGTTGGCGTTTCTTCCCTTGCAGGGAAGCTGTCCTTCATGAACACAAAGAACAAAACTTGAATAGTTTCAGGACCAATTACGTACAACCAGTTAATAGTTCCTTTTTTCCATTTTCCTTGGCATAAGTATGTTTAAAAGTGGTCAGAATTCCTGTCTGTATAGATTTTTTTTTCCCACTGCTGTTTCTTGAAAGCATACTGATGAGGAAAAGTTCCCAGGAACCCATGACAGAATAGCTGACTTCATTCAAAAGTCACCAGGACTTTTAGCATATAGTTCACACAGTACTGCTGTTTGTAAAAAGAATGGCATCATAAAATTTAAATATAAAATATTAGAAAATTAGAAGGTTTAGCGGATGTGTTAGGAACAGTATTAAGTAAAAATGATTTCCTCACCCTCTCCAAAAGCATTAGATTATCCTGTTTGGAGAATGTACACTAAAATATGACAAAAGAATTCAGCTAATGGCTCATAAAAACCTTAGTTTTATGCAACAAAGAACAAACAGGTATGCTTGAGCTGGGTTGTTTGAATTGTACCACTGTAAACAGCTCTGTCAGGGGAAACTTGCTGCATTCCCACAAGCTGGCGGGTAGCCACCTGCTGTCCAAGGCCAGTCACTGCAGTGGTACTGAGCTGTACATCCCAATGGGTGTGTGTTGGTCTATGTGCTGTTGGGTGTGTGTGTGTGTGTGTGTGTGTGTGTGTCCATGTGTGTATGTGTTGCTGGTCTATGTGGGGTTTACCCACTAGGCGGCAGCACACTTACCAAAGGCTTGTGAAGCACAGCTCTGAGTTTCAGGACACTCCTCTGCTTCTCTGCCTACCTCACAGTCACAGTTCCTAGCACTGCACCATCTGATATCACTGCCTCCCTGGAAAGCTAGTAGAGAGCTTTCAGGGAAAAAGAAAAAGGACATCATCCTAAATCCCTCATAACTGCTCTCCAACCACTAATGAGGAAAGTGAGAAGGAAAAGAGAAGAAAGAAGGAAATAAATGAAAGGAAGAGCACAGTGAAGAGAAAAACAGAGGGACAGGAAGATGTTCTTTTTTTGAATTAAATTAAATTAAATTAAAAAAATTTTTTGAGACATGGTCTCACTGTGTAGTTTAGGCTGGCTTTGAATTCTCAGCAATCATTTTACCTCAGCCTCCCGAGTTCTGGAATTATAGGTGTGTGCCATCACACTGGGCATAACGTCTTCATTCTAATTAGATCCGTTCACAGCTAATAAAAAAAAAGCTCCAGCTCTTTACCCATGAAGAACTGTCTAGCTCTTCTCTTTAGCACCCAATCTGGTTTCCAAAACTACAATTTCATCCTTTGCTTAACCCAACTAGTCCTAAAGAGGTCCAGGTTATAGAAGCCAAGAGCTAGGAACTGGGGGAAAGCTTAACAAATGCCAGGACTGAGAAACTCGAAGTCTCTGCTGAAGATACACACGTTCCTAAGCAGCTCTGGCATTCTCAACACATTTATTTTGCAAGAGACATTTCCCTCAGTGTGGCTAGGCTGTATGATACAGCTCTGTATGATACAGAGCCTTTTATGGTATGGTTTGGGACTCTAACCACCAGGGTTGCTATTAAAAATGCTTAACCAAGAGATGACAGGAGCCAAAATAATTTTATGTCCTTTCTGTGTCTTACAACTGAATATCATCAGATGGTCTGGCTACAATAAGTGCCCATGGAAACCTATTATTCCAGCTTCAAACAAATGCCTTACATTTGGCCTTCTGGAACCTCTCAGAATTCCTAATCCTAAAGTGCTTGCTCAGCAGGGCCACACAGTTCTAAACCCACACTCAACTTACTCTGTTCTGAGAAAAGTTTTCAACATTTTCTCTTTCCCTTATACAGCAAGATGGCACTTTCAAAGAACAGCAGCAGGACCCTTCACTCTTCAGGGCTGGAGACATCCGAAAACCTGCCACTTCCTGGCAAATACAGAGCTATGCGACATTTTACTTATATTTTGTTAGGCAGAGGGATAAGCATGGAAAAGTTAATAAACATTAAATTCATTCAGAAGATGTATTTTAGGATGAGGCTGGCAAGCTTCATTATCCATGACCAAAAATTTCTCTCCTACTCAGCGACAGCTCAGAGGAACGAGAGAAAACAAGTTACTGATATATTAAGTATGAACTTATCTTGTACACAGAACCTGAATCAGGCACAAAAAATACACAGGCGTCCTGGGTACTCACAGGGTCTACCTGGGGCTGTGAGATCTTAAAATTCACAGAAGTGACAAACCTGGGCTAGGCTGAATAAGTATAGGCTGGAACAGTTTACTAAGTGTGTTAAAACAAATTCTACCATACAATTAGTAGAGCTATTATTTTAAAACCACTGCAATACATGACTTGTCTTCATAGGTGCTGATGCTGAGAAACCAACTTACTGTATATCAACCTATATGTACTGAGTGTTTAATATGTAATGGATCACAATTTCCGATCAGGCATTTTCATTCTTTATTTGTTGTAAGTGAATTTACTTCTGAAACAATTCAGAGACTACCTTTTGGTTCTATTTCTCATAATAGTGACAGGGATTAATAGAATGCACATCAATCAAAGTCTTTCTTTGGAAGACTGTGGTGTCTGACATGGGGTAGAGGGAAGGTTGCGTTTTATTGCCTTAGATTATTCTAATTTATTGGGGCAAGGAGAGTAACTGCTGAAAGTAAGAATTCATTAGTGCATGTTCACTTGGCATGATATATAGTATAAAATATGACCAGAGCCTTTTCCTTTCTTAGATTTTAGACTCTACTTTCTAATTTGTGGTTATATAAAATTGATCAATCAATTTATAAATCCAGGCAATCAATAATGCCTAAAAAAACAACAGATCTGGTAATCTAAAATAGATTTTCGGCAGTAACAAGACTAAAAGCTGGAAATGTCTGAGCTTAATCAAATATTCCATTAAATGTCAAAATTATCAAGAATTATTTTTACATAACAAGAGCATGGCTACTGGTGTAAAGTACAGTTCAAAAGTAAATAATTTTATTTCTATTAAATGCAATTATCAGAAGCTATAAACATTTAGAAAGAAAATCTATGTAAAGAGAGACTTTTTTCATGCCTGTAATCCTAGCACTCTGGGAGGTTGAGGCAGGGGGATCACAAATTAGAGTCAAGCTTATAAAATTGAGAGCCTAGGGATGTAGTTTAGTTGGGTGGAAAGGCCCTGGGTTCAATCCCCAGGGTTGAAAAATAAATAAATTTTAAAAAAGAGAGGGATTTTCTTTAGGTAACCTTAAGCTTATATACAGTTAGACATATCTGAGTTTCTGGGCAAAGTCTCTCCCATGTTTTCATGTATTAGACTACACAATTATCTAAAAATGCTCAGTTTTTGCTCCCAGAAACAGCTTTATTTCAGTGCAAAATATTGTGCAAACCACCCAATTTTGTAATCATTTTCACTGTCATAAATTTTGAAACTGAAATACTGAAGCTGTTTCTGCATGTAATATAACTTCAGGGTGAATCACTAGAAAGCCTTGCTGAGGTGTGCAGTGAGCCGAGAACAGCAATGCTGGGACCCCAGCACGGTGCCCTTGACGGATCAGGGTCAGGGTCAGGCAGGCACAGGGCAGAAGCAGCCTCACCTGGAGGGGGTCGGAAGAAACATCTTAGCCAAGGGTACCGGGTCCAAAATGTTCACCTGTCTGTCAAGTTCTGTAATCACAGTGATGACTTCACCGCAGTCAGTAATAAATTATATATAGCAAACTTACAGGTCACTTCCAGAGGTCTCCAGTAACTTAAGGCTCACATTTGTATTCTTATTTTTTACACTTTTTCTTTTTTTTGGTACTAGGAATTGAAGCCAGGGTCTCGCGCTTGCCAGGTAGGCACTTGTGCTGCTGAGCTACATCCCTGGCCCTTTAGTTTTCACATGTTATTTTTGTAATATTCTACTGTTTTTTCAATAGAATCTTTACCTCTAGCTTCAAATATGAAGGAATTTTAAAGAAAGATTATTTCCCTGCACCCAAGAAATTTCTAAAAATTTGGAGGATATATTTTTCTGTTAATTACATAACTTGTCTTTATTAGCCTGCTTTAAAGTAAATATTATATAATAGCTAAATATCAATAGTACCCATCCCAAGACTGAATCTGGGATATACAAAATGCGGATGTCTACAGCACTCCAATGGGCAAAATCATGATAAAAACATTTTGCTGCAAATTAAGAAAATAAAACAATGATTTACTATTCCTTCTCTCTCTCTCTCTCTCTCTCTTTTTTTTTTTTTAAATAACTGGAAGTTGAACCCAGGGAATGCCGAGCTACATCCATGACCATTTTTATTGTTTTTGAAGAGAGGGTATCACTAAGTTGCCCAAGACGGCTTTGAATTTGCGGTTATCCTGCCTCAGCCACCTGAGTAGCTGGGATTACTCTCTTTTGCTACCACATCTGGCTAATTTAATACCTTTCAAGAGTAATCTTCGTGCAAAACCCCTCTTTAAATAGAACTAATCTATAAACTTGTACATTACTACTTTGCTTCAAAAAAGGCAAACATAAGCAATCATTTGTTTTATAGCATTTTCCATAGCAATCCCTTTAATTTGATAAAATATTCAAGGCTGGGCATTTTAAAACAAGTTACTATAAGTTTCAGCTTAACTTACATGAACAAAGCATTAACAGAAGAAATTACATTTAATAATGAAGAATTTCCGTTAAACATTAACAGTGTTTCCATAGACTAACACCTGGGCTTGTTGGTCCCTGCTCACTGCCACCTTGGAGTGGGAATGTCCCTCACGCAGCTGCACCGTGGCCGTTGTGAGTGGCACCATGTGGCAGAGCCAAGGAGGGGACAGCAAACAGGGAGCAAGGACAGGCAGCTAGAGACGTCTCCCCTCTGTGTTTCACTGCACACTGCCCCCTCCCCCTGGCCAAGCCAAGTCCGTCTCATGTCTGTGCCTTCATCCAGGCTGCCCGTGTGACAGCAGCCTCAATGAGCAGGCATCTGCAAACGCTGTGGGGTGAGGAGGAGGACGTGCAGAGAACCAAGACCCTCAGCGTTTAGATTCCCCCTTGACTGCCACCACTGTCCTGTCTCCTTGTTCACTGTGGAATTCCTGAGTTCACCTGCTTGGGGTTTCTAATTCTGCCACTTGTAGAAGGCATGCTACTAACTAAAGTGACTGAAGTATCTCAGTAGCCTGAAAACCTGTGCTACACTTGGGAAGTTCTTTAGGTATTAGAGTAAGAAAATTCTACGACTCCCACCTGGTGATCCAAATATATGGTGTTCCTTTGAAGATGATGTGAAAGAATTTCATTCTAGTAGGCACCAATCAAGGAAAAAGGACAGAGAAATAGGGTGCAGAATTCATAAAATGGTCAATTTTGAAATAAGACAAACAGTAGCTTACTACAATGTATTGTACCATGGTACACAGTAACTTTCACACACATGCTCCCCTGTAAATGGCACGGATGACTTATGGAAGTATACTTAGTTTTTAAAGAATTAAGTAGACAGGTAGATGGAACCACTAAGCAGAAAAATTCAAGTGGCTTTAGCAGACGGAATGTTAGGAGCTTTCCATGTTACTTCCTTTCCGTGAGATAGTCCTCCTCTCAGGATGTTTCTCATATGACCAGAGGCTATTACACCCTTTGAGAAATGTTTATATGTGTTCACTTTTCATCAAGAACAAAAGATTTATCTTAAAATTAACTTTTGACACTTAAAAGGCAGCATTATGAATGAATGTTAACATTACTTTATTGGAAACTGTAGGACTTACCCATATCTGTTCTAGCAGATGTGGTAGTCACACTATTAACTTAATAACAGTATTTTGAAATCAGTATGGACATCCTCACTCAAGACCAAAAGTTGATTGGTTGAGTGGTAGACAAAAAGAAATGCATCCTGTGTGTATTTTTTTCCAGTAATACACAAGCTGAATTCTCAAAGGGTCAATAGGAGATTGTAACGTCACTGCACTGATGGTACATGGCACTGATTACACTGATTGATGAATGGCTCAAAATAAGTGACAATGGTGGTGACACAGACAAAAGTCTTCATAGCTGACCTTTGGGCTGTGGGCCTCAAGTTTGAGCTGCATAAGCTGCGCTAACGTATGCTCCCGGATACTACTCAGTTCGGCCTGCTGCCGTCTCAGCTTTATTAGCAGCAGCGTAAGCTCCTCTGGCTGAAGGAGTACAATTTAAGAATCCAAACAGTGGAAAACAGATTAATTGTTGTCTTAAGTGACAGATATTAAACCAAGATTTCTTGGCAAGTTTCCTCTTACGGTTGACATCATAGTGCCTAGACACTATGATGATAGGTCCTACATAAATGCATAGATATCTAGAGAAATAGAAGGAACAGTGTTACTTTACAGCAAAACAACATCTTAAGGCATTTTCTCAGAATGCATGAAAGATTATTCAAATGTTAAGTATAAAAAAAAGCATAACACCATTACAAAAGTTTACACATATAAGCTACTAAGATTACCATAAAAGATATTTTATCAAGATGTTTAAAAATTATACTTTTCTCTAGCAACAATACCTGCATGTCCAACACTCTATGTTAGACAACAGAAGGCAAATAAAAGGAATTAAAATTCATGTACAACTAGAGTATTTTCACATTATCAAACTCAGTACCAGGGTCTATCAGTTACTTCCCAGTTACACTTTGTAATTTTACCATCCATGGTTTCATAGCATTTTTATGATGAAAATAGCAATTTTGTAAGAAAAAAAGAGATTCTAGGGGTACACAACTCTCTTCCTCATTCTGGGAAAAGCACAGCTTTTCAATTTCTGATTGGTTCTTATGAACCCTAAAGAGAAGAAATTTTCAACAGTGGGTAACAGGCCAATCTGATATATTTTTGCTTGTGAGAAATGCGGTAAAGTATGCATGCAGGCAGTCTTACAGCCTATAAAGTATTACTTGATGATTTTCTGAGCTTTGTTGCAATTGAAATATGATTGTAGAGCTACCATCTACTCCTTAAAATTCCAGCTCACGAACTGCTCCTGAGCCTGTTATTAGCTCTGCTTACATTCAGCAATCTTCTGTCCAGCTGCTGTTGCTCTGTTTTCTACACAGTTCTTTAAGTCACTTTGCACTGTTATTAGAAGTCACATTAAAAATTATTGTCTTCAGACAGGAAGTGTCAGTAGAAATAAACTACAGCTACTATTGGATTCTTTACACAAAACTTGCTGTGTATGGAGGTAATACAATAGTCTTTTATATGAAACGTTCAAAAGATGTTTAGTCCGTGTGTGACCTGAAGAAACTACATAAATGGGGAGGGGGGGAGTAAAAAGCCCCTTCGCTCTGAGGTCAACAGCATCCTGTGACCTCATTCTGGGGCGGCTATGTCCCATGACTTTCAGGCCCCACTCCTGAGTCTCGCTGGGGATGTGGGTGGACCCAGGATTTAGACACTCTGAGACTTAGCGTTATGGACAACAGATACCGAGAAGAAATCTCGAAACTCGGGTTCATTACATATGGAGCTAAGAAGATAAAGAGATTTTCAAAACTATGAAAGGTACCAGTAAGTTTGCTATTTATTTACATTTTGACGTCAAATAAAAAGATTCACATCTGACTGCAGAAAAAGTAGGTGGTAAATAAACTGTATCCTGAACATCCACTAGAGGGAGCAAGGCAGAAGAGAAAATCACATCACGATACTGAGCATTTACTTTACGATTAACTTCTATTTGTCAGATCAACAATCTGATACTTACAAATTACAATAGTTAAAATTTGTTTTAATCAAAAATATTCATAATTTTTACTAAAAAAACTGCAAATAACTTAAAGCCAGGAACAATATTTTTCTATCTAAACACATAAAAGGTGAAATAAAACAATATTTATAAAATACATACAAGATGAATTTGATTACGCAGGAAGAGAATTTTAAATAATGAGCATTATATGGTGCTAAAATCGTATCTTCATAAAAATTGAGACTGTCCATAACAAAATCAGTTCCTCTGATGAAAGAATGCTATTGATAGAAACTGAAATTTTGAAAAGCCATCTTTCTTTTGACTTGAAAAACAGCAGTGTCCTGGTGTTAAACTCCATCCCAACTGAATGTAACAGTGACAATAAAATGATAAATCGCAAATTTTCTTTTTGGACCCAGGATTTTTTTTTTTTTTTTTTTTTTGGAGACAGGGTCTCAGCTGTATAGTCCAGGCTGGCCTTGAATTCTTGGCAATCCTTTTGCCTCAGCCTCCTAAGTGTTGGGATTACAGGTATGCACCACCATATGCAGCATGATGCAGGATTTTTACTTAGTTTATTTTGGCTCTCTAGTAGTTGATTTATATAAAAATTCACAAGACAAACTTGTTAGTATTTCTATAGTTTGACTTACAAATAGTTCCTTGCTGGCTTTGTTCTAATAATATCATTAGTCTAACTTCCATTTTAAATATAAAGTGATTACAAATCAAAGAAACCCAGCTAAGTCATAGAATAAATTTTAAAATAAAATCTTTTTGCTTTTTTTTTTTTGAGTCAGGGTGTCGCTGTGTGGTTTAGGCTGTCCTTGAACTCACAGAGATCCTCCTGCCTCAGCCTTCCAAGTGCTGGGGTTGCAGGCATGCACCACCACACTCAGCTCTAAAATAAAATCTTTTATTTAGGAAGTCAGACATTTAGGGAAAGACACTAAATGGGTGACTTGATTCCAAAATTTTTCTGATATGAAATCTCTTCCACAAAGTAGTAATGGTTTGTTTTTTTAACAAATCAAACCTAAAAATCACATCAGATATTTCCTTTTGTGGGTACCAAATTAAACAGAATATGACAAATAATGATTGCACACTCACCGTTTTCCCTTGGAGGCTCTGGGGACTAACAGACTGTAAAGTCAGGCCAGCTGGTATAGACCTTCTATCAGGCACATAGACATGCTAGAAAAGTAAAAGCACAACATAATTCAGTGTGACTTCTCCTTTTTGTCAATATAGTGATGAGAAATCCTAGATTCATATTACAAAACACCAATTAACAATGGACATTAGTGCTAAGAAAGAAAGACATTAGCATTTCTTAACTAAAACACAGATGCTGATAAGCAAGGTAACGTACATAGTGTGCTTCAGTGATTCCCAAACTTTTTGGTCTCAGGACCACTTTATATTCTTGAAAAGAAAATTCAGTTAAAGGATTATACTTGTTTTATAAATCTTAATAGCTGGCTGGAGTCTCATATCTGCTCATATATTGAATTTGTTGTGATGATTTTTTTTTTTTTTTTGAGACAGGGCCTCCCTGTTTAGTTCAGACTGGCCTCCAACTCACTATGGACGCCAGGCTGGCCTCAAAGTCACAGTAATTCTCATGGAACTGTGTGCCACATGCCCAGCAAGATTTTCTTCACATGCTTCCAGCAAGAGAACATGTGAATCCATATCAATGAGCTTCTGGCATTCATTGGTCTATCTGCACTTTAAAAAATTTTTTTTATTTGTGCCAGAAATCAAACTCAAGACGTTGCACTGCCAGGCAGGCACTTTGCCACTGGGCTATATCCTCAGCCCTATCTGCACTTTAATCTTCTGCCCGTGTGTGATTTGGTCATATGAAACACTGGTCATTTGGACAGTCCTGGGAGTTACACAATGCTTCCACTGCTGCCACGTTTCAGTGAACAGTGTCAAAACAGGGCAGCTAGTGCCAGCTGTTTTCTTCAAAGTGATGATAGGCTTACATTCACTTTGAGAAAGTGTACTGTCAAATACCAAGTCTTAATAAACATAGTCTTTTGTTCCTTCCAGTAAATATGGTGATACACACAGAAGGAGCTAGCTCAGTGTGCAACTTCAACAGTTTCCTGAGACAACCATGGATAGTTTGATATGCAACCAAAACGTTTTATATACACTGACATTTCATCAAAGGTAATGTTAAAACAGTATGTAATGAAACACCAAGACTCAATAAAGTCATTTTTTACTTTGTAACTCAGGCTGGCCTTGAACTCACTATGTAGCCCAGGCTGGCCTCAAACTCACAGTGATCCTCCTGCTTTCGCTTCCCAAGTGCTGGGAATACAGGGGTGCACCACCACGTCTGGCTCTGTAGTTACTTTTTTTGTTGTTATGTTGTCAATCATAACTTAGAATGTGCAAAGTGACAAAATACGGAATTATGTTACAGTGGAGTTCAAACTGAAGCTTTTGTCATTGAGGCAAAGTAAAGTTTTCTTTGAAAGGAAACTCCTGATTTATTAATCTCCAACAAATGCTTATTTATAGAATTATCAGGCAATTGTCGTGCACAATAATACAGCTAAAGGACTCAGCCTGTCACAAAGATAAGAAAGTACACTTAAAAATGGTGGAAATTACAGCAGAAACCCTTTAGGATTAAAAAGAAAATGACATTACTATTACTTTACTGAATAAAACAACTACTTTACCATTATGCAAAGGTGATCAATACAAAGCATTAAAGTCAAATAATCTACTTAGCAACTAAGTTAAGGCACAAATGAAAGTACAATTTATGGGGCTGAAGATGTAACTCAGCGTGTGGTATTATTTAGCCTGGCCCCTATGAGATCCTGGGATTGACGCCCAGCACTATGAACTATGATGTTTACCTGTGTATTTATTTATTTATCTTTGGTACTGGGGATCGAAATCATGACCTCACACTTGCCAGGCAGGTGCTGTATCACTGAGCTATATTGCGGGCCCTCATGTCTTATTTTATTTTATTTTTTGTGGCACTGGGGATCTGAACTCACAACCTCATGCCTGCCAGACAGGCGCTTAAGCCACTGAGCCAAACTCCCAGCCCTAGTGTTTTTTTTTTTTTTTTTTTTTTTTTTTTTGGACACAGGGTCACATTATGTGGCTCAGGCTGGCCCTGCACTCACTTTGTAGCCCAAGCCGGCCTCGAACTCACAATGTTCCTCCTACTCCAGCCTCCCAAGTGCTGGGATTAAAGGTGTGCGCCACCACGTCCGGCTCCCCATGTCTTAATTTAAAAAAATCTTGCTGCATTGCCCAGGTTGGTCTTGAATTCCTGAACTCAGCTGGTGCTCTGGCTCTAGCCTCTCGAATGGCTGGGACTATAGATGCGCTGGATTGTGTCTTTGTTTTTTGTATGTATACATCCATTAGGTACTGCTGGATTCTAATACTGAGTTGAATATACAAGGAGATCACAATATGCCCTGTAGCTACCTGTTTAGAAGATGAAGTTACCACTTATTTCAGTAAACAACAGGATGAGCCTGACATAAAATTGCAGAGAAGCCAGAAAAGGGCAGGTGTAGAATGTGCAAGTGTGTAACCTATGTGGCCTTAACCTCCAAGGAGAGCTGACAAGATATGTTATCAGACAGAAAAGAATGCATCATGACAAGGTATGTTATCAGACAGAAAAGAACGCATCATCTGCTCAAAACAACTCTTTCTGTGCTCCTGAGAGATGAAGCACCCAAAATATAGGTTTTCTATATGAGACTTCAATATTACGTATCTCTAGTTTTTGAAACGAGAACAGCAGCCTTGCTCACCTTCCTACTGTCTTCCCTGACTCACGTTTGAAATGGCATCCTGTGTGCGGTGAGCAACACAAGGCATGCAGACATCTTACCTTAGGGTGGTGAGCCCTGTGTCTGCGGTCTATGGTCACATCTCCTCTCTGGATGGGTGAAGTCACCTCGGATCTATACGTCCGCTGCGGGGAGTATCCCTGGTAAGCGGCCATCGACCCGTGCGAGGGTGACGTGGGAATAGAGTGCATCGTCTGCTCGGAGATGTTAACCGTGCCTTTAGGGCTGCTCAAGGAACCGTGTCGAGGGAGCGTGCTCTGCTTGCTATAGAACTGCCGCTGCTGCCACTCGTAGAGCTGCCACATGGTGTCATCCCTCACAGACCTCCGCTTCTCTTCCGCCACAGGCCCTCCCACCTTGTCATGGCTGGAAGGGGCCAGGCCGCAGATGCTTTCTGGCCTGGTCTTGCTGTTCCTGGGGAGGGTTCTGTAGCCTTCTGGGTAGCGGGCCACAACCTGAGCTCTGTGGCTTGGCATATTTCTTGGTAACGTTTGATAAGAAATCACTCTGAAATAAAAAATGATTGCAATGTAAAAATGAGGGAGTTGTGCCTGAATTCTAAATTACAGCACATTACTCTTTTTTCTGGTAAATAAAGTATGTATCAGGATGTATTTTTAAAAGATGCAGATTAACCAGGATGTGCAAGGCCCTGACTTTGATCCTCAGGTCTAGGAAAAACAACAACAGCAACAAAGAAATCTCAAAAACAACAAAAAAACAAGGCATAAATTATTAACAGATTTAAATATTACGAAATTCAATCTGATGAACTTCATAAATCAAGTGAATAGCATCTACTG